>CAUHTR010002392.1:0-57344 GCA_959609185.1 Schmidtea polychroa
ATTAAGAATGACCAACAATATTATTACTCGAATAGTGTGACAGACCTTGTCTTTCTTTTGAGTATTTATCGAAATTGTAAAAATTTCATTTCATTTCATTAAAAAAAATAAAAAACTTGACTGTAATTGTGGGCCAGTACAGCACTGGATATTAAAATATTTTTTATGAATATAATATTACTTTTTCAAAAAAGTTAAGAACTAGTTATTAAAGATTTAAAAACTTTTTATCTTTTTTTATTCTTTTATTTTGAATATTTTGAATTTTAGAATGTTTTTTCAATTTTATTTTAAACCAATGAGAAGAAAATGGAAATAACAGAGAATATCAAAAAGCATTTGAAAACTGAAGCAACTAAATTCCAGAAAATTGAAAAGGAATATTTGTATAGTTGAAAATTCTTTCATTTTATTGAATATATACTTCGCAGCAAAAGGGTTATATTTACATTCAATTAATGATGCTACCAAAAAATCATCACTTTACACACTCTGTTATTATTATGATATTTGAACAACAAAATATAAATATATGATAAATACAAAAGAATTTACCTCATCGAGAGCTTACCGTCGAATTTCGAGTAAACAGAGCTTTGGGATCAAAGTAAGATATGTTGGGTTATTGAGTTGGTGATAAATATAAATGTTACTCTGACTCCAAGCGTGTCTTTGACCGATCCACAAATAACACTTGACAACAGAAATCTTTATTGATAATCACAAATAAACTTTCACTTTACACTGACAATCAATACAACTCTCTGCTTGGTGACTATACTTAATGCTTATTACAACACTCAGTGAGGAATAGCACTTGCGTATAACACAGGATTAAAAGATCACAAATTACTGATTGGTTTATCAACTGGGACTTTGAGTTGGTTGTTTCTTTGACCTTCTTCAAAATTTGTTCAAATACTCAAGTAACTTCTTTTCGTTTAATTTTTTAATCAATTCTTTTATTCAAATCTTCACCAACAATTATTCTTCACAATTATTTTCTTTACAACTCTTTTTCACAATCGTTTCTCCAACAACGTTTCGTCCGACGTTGTCTAATTTTGCTCCAATAATTTTATCTTCCAAATTCGTCCCTATACTTGTCTCTCAAATTGTCTCTCAAATTGTTTCCCAAATTATCTCCCAAATTGTCTCCCAAATTGTCTGAATTTGTGTCCACCAGTTTCCCTTTATATAGTTATTTTATTTTTGGCACTGGCGACAGATTCTGTTTTCCATTTTCCTCTACATCAGCCATATCTCTGACAGATATCAAGATATTTTTCAAATTTCCTTTTTTGTTAAGCCGCCTTCTCCGGACAATTTCGCCATCTTTGACAAACTGTCAAGATACGGCTTTTTCCCCTATTTTGTTTTTCTGGAATTAAAATTCCACCTTCATTTGTACTTCTTAATTAATAATGATCTTTGTTTTAATTTTTTGTTTGTTTTCTTTTCCTTGATTTATCTTTCTCATTTTTCATTTCTTTTTACTTCCGTTTTCTTTTCTCAGTTCCCAAAGATCGTCCCGTTTGTCATGACAAACTTCCCTCAGGTAATTTATTTATTTATTATGTTATTTTCATTTAGGTATCCTCAACAGATACATTGCAACCCCTACGGCAATACTTAATTGGAGACACATTAAAATTAATTGAGAATCTCGGTCATTCGGCAAAGTCATATGAAGCAGCTTGTGAACATTTAGAGTTAAATAACTGTGTGAAGGAGCGGGTGTAAAGAAACCGCTCTACTATTTAGAAGCTTTGGGGCAAATTAAAACAGGGAAAGAGACTTAGAAGAGTCAGTCAGTTTAATCGAAACCTTTATTATCAACCCAGATACATGGAAGAAAATGTTTATATAGGTTGTAGTTTCATCTATGAAAAATTAATTCAGAAGTATGTAGTTAGTAGCTCCGGCAGCACGAGTTCTATAAAACCAATTATAATTAAAATTAATTGAATTAATTAAAAATTAATAATTAATTAATAATTAATTAAAAAATTAAATCACTCTCCTCGAAATTTAAAATAAAATAAATTTTACTAAATGATTTTAATTTTACTAAATTTGAAATTATTACATTAATATCTCAATATCCTTTGGTTTTCTAAATAGTTTTGACACTAATTTTCTTTAATTTACTTAATTTTAAAACATTACCTCTATTTGTCAAATGTCATCGATTCATCAAAATCTATTACTTTTACTATTTTTAAAATATTACACTAATTTTTTTGTTATGTAATTGACTTATGTAAAGAAATGAGTTTCAATTCTTGTTTTGACCTAACAATGCCTTAAATGGCACAAAAAGCTTCGACAGTGTGTGATAAATATGAGTTGCTACTTTAGTGAATGACAATATAGTGCCTTAATAGTCACCCTGAATCCATAAAATTTGTAACTTAGAAAGCCTAAAAAGTTTTCAACTTTGTTTTCGGGTTCTACCGAAGCTACTCTGTACCATGTCACTTGTAAGTTTGATTGAAATAGTGTTTTATTTAGCTATGACTAATAAAATATGAGCCGTATTAAGTATACCGTAATTGAGGCACGTTAGTTGTCAAGGAGACAAAATTAGATAAACAGCCACAACCTCACAGTACTAAAATTTCACAGTTGCTACGTAACTAATAACTTTTAATCTTTGATTTAATTACGTGTCTAATAGTACCAATGTATCCTTAGCGCAAATATTTCACACCAAATTCATCATTTTTATGTATGAGTTGTCATTATTCAAATCAACATAAGTGCAATTGAGAGCGTAAGTCATGACTTTGAGCTTCCTCAAAATTTATATAAATTGAACTTAAAACTTGATAAATTTTGTATCGACATTTTGTGGTTACCCATAAACTTACATTGCTATCTAACAAAAAATATTTACCGAAATCAATTAAATTACTGTCTTAACATGTTTTTGTTACGTAAAACTTTTAATAATATATTAAGTTTACTATTATATTAATTTGAGAAATAAACATAGTATGAACATATTTTATCATTTTAAGATAATTTATAATTTATTATTTGTTTAAAAACACTAGTTAAATGACCTTAGTTAACTATTTTTTAAATTATAAATAATTTTGAATATTATTCATTAATTAAATTTAAATAGTTATGATGTATAATACCTTTGAAAATGAACTTTGGGTAAATATTCTTTTATATTATCTCTATGGTTTCATTTCAATTTTTATGTGTTTATATATATTTTGTCTTTGATAATTTTTTCTTAAAAATATTTCAATTTTATTCAAATACTAAGAATATTAAGTATTATGACCAAATAGACAACCTTATTCTTTTATTTTTAAATTAATAGTTATTTAAGTTGGTAGTATGTCACTTATTTCAATTACTATATATATAGTCTTTGTTTTTAAAATTTTAAATTGCAAGTATAGTAGAAACTTTAAATAAATTTTAATTTTCAGGACAAACCAAATGCTATCATAGCGTTTAATGATATCAACACAAGTAGTTTTGATAAATTTCAGAAATTCATCGGTGAGTTTTGCAAAAGCCAATCACTAAACATTATTAATCAAAAGTGATCTGAAAATTTATAATTTAAATTCTATTTTAATCCCTCTTAGGCGGTTATTTGATAAATTTCTAACCGATAATGTCGACATGAAAAATTCAGAATTTTCTTTCATCAATTCCAACTATATTTTAACGGAAAAACTTTTGGAAATATTAAGTATCTATGAAATTTTTAACGACGCTTTATTGAATGAAGTTGATGAAATAATCAAAAATAAATTGTCCAATATCAAAAAGAAACGAAAAATTGGAAAAATCAAAAGTTAGTTTTATTTTTAAATTTATTATTATTGGATTTTGATTGGATCTTGATTTTTATTGGATGAAAAATTATTAATTTAATTTTATATATTTTATATATATTTAATATTTGTCATATTAAATAAATTTATGTCTCATGACCTTTAAACAAAGCAAAATGAAATACGATAGTGAAATTGCATATATTAATAATTGTAAATATTCAAATTAAAAATAATTGCTGTAATATATAGGTGAAGGGATATCAACGGAATTTGTCCATAGAAATTACAAGAGCTAGATGCTAAAGTCATTTTTATGAAGGCAAATTAATAAAGAACAATTATATTACGATGAATATATTAATCCATAAATCCGAGGTTTAATCTGTGTTCCACGGAACGTTTGGATTTCATAAAACATTCGAGCGGTTCCCGGAGCACTCTTTTCATGAAAGAGTTAATAATTGCAGGATTTCATAGCTTTTACTGTTTTGAAATCGCAGCTGGTTTACCTACAATGGTTTAGGATCCTAATTTACTGGAGTTAATCACAACTCTTCTTTAAGCTCCCAAGATTTCCCAAATTTTCCGTACAGCAAGAAACGGGGAATCTGCAGTACATTTTCATTTATATATATCTGCAGGGGAATCTTTGTCAAATAAGCACTATAAGCCTCTTTGTCTTCATCTGTATTTTAGGGCTTTATTTTAGGTAAATGAGCAATTCTAAAGGAACCTTCGTTTCATTAACTTAACAATTATTACTCCAACACAAAATATAGATTATACTTTGATGAATTTTCAGAAGAAAACTATTCGATGATCTCAACAAAGAAAACATGAAACATGACAGCGAATTTAAGCGCTATTGTAGCCGTTTCAATGCTAAAGAAGTTTCATACACTGCCTATATGAAAGCGGAAGAAAATAAATCCCTATCAAGAAATCAAGTCGACACTGTAAAGCTGAGAGATTTCCAATTTTTGATCAAACGTTTTTTTTTGTTTTAGTTTCACAAGGCATTTTTGAATCGCAAAGCCGAGTATGAGCAAACGAAATCCGATTATTCTGTCGTATTGGACAATTTCAATAGCTACCAAACGATTCACTATTCAACGAGCCTACCGAATTGGAGTTGTAAAGGGGAAGAAATTGAAAGTCTTCGATATGAAGTTCTCAAATCGACATATACGAATTTATCGGAACTCTGTCGGTCCTTGGCAACCAAGTTCCTGGAAATGGCGGATAAAATAGAATTGGATTCTGAGAGGATTGATTGCAAGAAAGTAAGAATTGTTTAATTGAGATAAAGATCTGGAATGATGTGATGATTTAATAATTCTATTGTCAGAGAGTTAATGCAATCTGATAAATATCTCGGCTCTGTTGTTTGTTGCAATTTATATCTATTTATACATTGCTCAATTTATTTTCATTGGTCCACTCAATAAATGCTCTAGGAAATATAAGTTAAATTTTTATTAACAATAAGCATTTCCGGGACCGCTTTTAATAGCTATACAGCTTTTGTGAGTTTCTATTTCTCTGAGGTTCCAATTTCCCATAATTTCCCATTAATTTATATTAGACCAATGGGTAGCTCAATGCGATATATCGCTGTCAACTCTCCTTTGATTTCTCTCTAAATGGTTCGGGTAACTAATGAAAGTGAGCCGTTGTTCGATTATGTTCAAAAGGGTGAAATTAGCATGTGAAATGATCAATACTTTGCCTGGCCAGTGAAATGATCAATCCTTTGCCTTGTCAGTGAAATGATCAATCCTTTGCCTTGTCAGTGAAATGATCAATACTTTGCCTTGTCAGTGAAATGATCAATCCTTTGCCTTGTCAGTGAAATGATCAATCCTTTGCCTTGTCAGTGAAATGATCAATCCTTTGCCTTGTCAGTGAAATGATCAATACTTTGATTTGTCAGCGAAATGATCAATAGTTTGATTTGTCAGCGAAATGATCAATACTTTGATTTGTCAGCGAAATGATCAATACTTTGATTTGTCAGCGAAATGATCAATACTTTGATTTGTCAGTGAAATGATCAATACTTTGCGTGGCCAGTGAAATGATCAATACTTTGCCTTGTCAGTGAAATGATCAATACTTTGCCTTGTCAGTGAAATGATCAATACTTTGCCTGGCCAGTGAAATGATCAATACTTTGCCTTGTCAGTGAAATGATCAATACTTTGCCTGGCCAGTGAAATGATCAATACTTTGCCTTGTCAGTAAAATGATCAATACTTTGCCTTGTCAGTGAAATGATCAATACTTTGATTTGTCAGCGAAATGATCAATACTTTGCTTGGCCAGTGAAATGATCAATAGTTTGCTTGGCCAGTGAAATGATCAATACTTTGCCTTGTCAGTGAAATGATCAATACTTTGCCTTGCCAGCGTAATGATCAATACTTTGCTTGGCCAGTGAAATGATCAATACTTTGCGTGGTCAGTGAAATTATCAATCCTTTGCGTGGCCAGTGAAATGATCAATACTTTGCCTTGTCAGTGAAATGATCAATAGTTTGCTTGGCCAGTGAAATGATCAATCCTTTGCCTTGTCAGTGAAATGATCAATACTTTGATTTGTCAGCGAAATGATCAATAGTTTGATTTGTCAGCGAAATGATCAATACTTTGATTTGTCAGCGAAATGATCAATACTTTGATTTGTCAGCGAAATGATCAATACTTTGATTTGTCAGTGAAATGATCAATACTTTGCGTGGCCAGTGAAATGATCAATACTTTGCCTTGTCAGTAAAATGATCAATACTTTGCCTTGTCAGTGAAATGATCAATACTTTGCGTGGCCAGTGAAATGATCAATACTTTGCCTTGTCAGTAAAATGATCAATACTTTGCCTTGTCAGTGAAATGATCAATACTTTGATTTGTCAGCGAAATGATCAATACTTTGCTTGGCCAGTGAAATGATCAATAGTTTGCTTGGCCAGTGAAATGATCAATACTTTGCCTTGTCAGTGAAATGATCAATACTTTGCCTTGCCAGCGTAATGATCAATACTTTGCTTGGCCAGTGAAATGATCAATACTTTGCGTGGCCAGTGAAATTATCAATCCTTTGCGTGGCCAGTGAAATGATCAATACTTTGCCTTGTCAGTGAAATGATCAATAGTTTGCTTGGCCAGTGAAATGATCAATACTTTGAGTGGCCAGTGAAATGATCAATACTTTGCGTGGCCAGTGAAATTATCAATCCTTTGCCTTGTCAGTGAAATGATCAATACTTTGATTTGTCAGCGAAATGATCAATACTTTGCCTTGTCAGTGAAATGATCAATACTTTGCCTTGCCAGCGTAATGATCAATACTTTGCTTGGCCAGTGAAATGATCAATACTTTGCGTGGCCAGTGAAATGATCAATCCTTTGCCTTGTCAGTGAAATGATCAATACTTTGCCTTGTCAGTGAAATGATCAATACTTTGCTTGGCCAGTGAAATGATCAATACTTTGCGTGGCCAGTGAAATGATCAATACTTTGCGTGGCCAGTGAAATGACCAATACTTTGCTTTGTCAACAAACAACTAAATCTATCCATAAGCACTTACCGAATGAATAATGTATATACTCTCATATATAGAATGTAAAATACTTCATACTCAATAAAGTGATACTTTTACACATTTTGCATTTTATTTTGAAAAACTCCTTCTGTCCAAAAATGATAGTCCAGTTTGACTTTAAATCGTAATTTCTTATACGTAACAGTGATACTTAAAATGCAGTTTTGTTATTTGTTCAATCAATAAAATAAAATTATTTAATGTGTTTTTACTGTAAAAGGTTTTACAAAACCATTCAATTTTTTATATTCTCTATTGACAATCATTTTGGGAAAAAAAGGCTGGACTATCATTTTTGGACAGAGGGAGTAATGTTTATATATTAAAAATATATATAATATAAACCATTGATTGGTCAAAAATAATATATTCATTGTGTGTATGTATAAAATTTTTATCATAAACAAAATTATAATATTGATGACAAAATAAACATCAGTAGTACAGAATATTTAATTTTAATTTGAATTATTATTCTCTTATTCTGCCAGTTAGAATTGCATCATGTTCGATTGCATGAAACATGGATAAATCGACTAATCAGCAACTTATATAATTATTAAATTTCATGATGATATATAAATGAAATTTATTTACATCAATCAATCTCTAAATAGATATAGTTCACTTTCTAGCAAGCAAATATCTTTAGTGATTCAGAAATTTGTGTTCAAATCAATACAATATAATTTAACATTTTGATCAGATCATTGAACTTTATAAAAAGAGAGAAAAATATGTTTGTTGTCATGTACAATTTCTATTACTTTCATAACTTTACCGGAATCTTTTTCAACGGGTTTAAAAACCCTTATAAAGTGGATAGTTCAAAAAAATTCGTGATAAATTTAAAACAAAATATTGATCTGTAATATGAAAAGAAGGGAAAATAAAGAAATTTTTAATGAAAAGTGACAAATGAGAAGATAAAAGATAGGAATGTCGAAAATATTCTGAAATTTATTGTTTAATTTTTTTTGTTATTAATTTAATTCTCAAACCAGTAAAAATATAAATATAATTAATAACAATATTAATACTAATAATTACGATAATAATAATAATAATAATAATAATAATAATAATAATAATAATAATAATAATAATAATAATAATAATAATAATAATAATAATAATAATAATAATAATAATAATAATAATAATAATAATAATAATAATAGGAATAATAATAATAATAATAATAATAATAATAATAATAAATTTATTTATTATTTAAATTGTAACATGGATATAATAAATATAATCACATTTACATTTATTTATTAAAACATCATCTATTATCTATTTTTAGTCTCTTAATAATCTCGTATTTTGATTCATCGAATGTCACTAAATGTAAAATTGTTCTCCATTTGACTTGTCTCATGTATATCATATATTTTCATTTTTATCCAAACGAATACACTTAAATTAATAAAAACCAAATTGTTTAAAATATTTCTTGATTTTTATACATAACAGTTTTTTGACTTGTTATTTGTTCATATTTCACATTTTGATGTTTTATTATCTTTTATAACGCCAGGAAATTGGGATAATACATAGAAACTAATTCTGCGAATTTTCTTTGTCAAAATTTGATGCTAATATTTGTCTTTGAAAAATTTCTCCAATATTTTGATAGAAATCTAAATAAAATATATAAACATAAAAGGCCTTCAAAAGGAAAGATTCACTTATTTTCAAAGTAATTTTACAAAGTCGCTTCTTGTAGAGAAAACAAGTCACTATTATATATTATTTTAATCTAGCTTAATTCGTTTCATATTTTACTTTGAAATCACAAGGAACTGTCTAACTCCATATGCAGTACCAAAAAGGAAAAACAAAAAACATTCACAATGTAAAACATGTGAAAAGGTTTGGGTCATAAGATGTTCAAGAATCAAGACAATAAGAACAATAAATCCAATTTTAATTCTCTTCTCTTATTAAAAACGATTCACGAGCAACTTAAAACGTCTTGTTGACATAGCAATAGTTTTAATCGCTTGGAATTCCGATGTTTTTATGGCTCCATAAATTTCCATCCAATCTTAAATTTATGAATTAAAGGGCAAAATATGTTAAATCTTTGAGGAGTCTGTAGGAATCTGTGGGAATTGAACTATTGACAGTTAGAATCACTCTTCCTTACCATTTATCTTGATTTTATATTAACAATATAATTAAAATGATTGCATGACAATGTCATTCAGTAGAAACTAAAATTTTCTCATTTTCTTGTATCTTTGGATATTACGTCCAGTTATACTGTAAGAGATACAGAACTAATACCTTTTTTGAGTTAGTAATTTGTTTTTATTGTAAATACAAACGTCCAGTACAAGCTATTAAGATTCTTTTAAAATTTAAAATTCTAAATTTTTAGATTTTTAAATATTTTGTATATTAGTTTAGAGTACATGTTAAACTCTCAGAGGGTTTTAATCATTAAGTAGGCACTTTTTAAAGTTTGAATTCATGTCCGACAAATACCTCTAATGACGACGTGTATGCGACCTGGTAATTGCTTTTAAATAGATATCCTCCAATACTAACCTTTTCAATACTTGAATTACACTAGCAGTGAAGAGAACAACACGTATTTTAACTCACCAATTAAGGGTTAAATATTTCAAAAAAGTAATTAATTGATCCTTAAGAAATGTAACTCACCTTTGATAAATTGGATGCATAATACTTGGAAAGAACTCGAAAGGTCCATTTTGGAAGGAA
Source organism: Schmidtea polychroa (assembly GCA_959609185.1). Lineage (NCBI taxonomy): Eukaryota > Metazoa > Platyhelminthes > Tricladida > Dugesiidae > Schmidtea > Schmidtea polychroa. The sequence continues at coordinate 10,152 of CAUHTR010002392.1, forward strand.
AAATAATGAATTTTCTTCAGGAAATGTGTTTGTATTAAATTTATGATTTTGCTTATTTTCATTCTTTCAAACTATATTGTAAGGAAAAGTACCGTAGGAACATTTTTTGTATAATTGAACTTTTTATTGAAACTCATTTTGCAAGTAATTTTGAAAAGAAAATGCCAGTTTTAAACATATTAAAAGTGTTTCTTATTCAATTTACAAAATGTCACTACCTTGCACCACGTTAACTAATTCACATCTAATGAGGTTCATATCTTAACATGTTAAATTTTGTTCACACGATACTTTTTTCTTTGGGCAACAATATGGCCCTATTACAATATCTTTAATATAAATTAAAATATGCTTTCTGTGGTAGTCAATATGATTAAATGATAGATATAATACAACTTTAAATTAAAAAAAATTATTATTATTTTGTGAAATTTAATCACATTTCAATTATTCAACTTATTCAATTTTTTTAATATTTCAAAGTTCAGTATTACACTTTTTAATTTTGATATATACATTTAATTCGTTTAATATTTTTGATAAAAAAGGAATATGATACAAAAATATTATTTTATTTGTCTAATGAAAAAAATAAAAATAAAATAATTATGAAAGTTCAAAGATAATTTGTATTCATATATTTTTTATTTTATTCCACGAAACTCTTTCATTATTAATTGCAAGGATTTTTAAATTAAATTAAAAAATAAAAAGTACAAATTTTTAAACAAATCATGAAAGTCAACAAATCAGACTGGTGTTTCACTAATTTTTGGATGAGAATTGCATCTTTCAATCTGAGAACTTTTTTGATGTTATCACTGGCTAAGATTTTAATTAAAATATTTTTTCTTTTCTTCCTTGATTGACTTTATTGAAGATATATGTATACCAAGGATTTCCTAGCAGGACCTAGATGTCCTTTAACTCTATAGTGGTAGTTCCTGAGCGTACTTCCAATGTATATTTCTTTGTATACATTGTACGTGATGCAGATACGTGATGTACAATGTTTTCCGGAAGCATATTTTCTTTAGTGTCTGGAAGTGTGAAAATGTTTTATTTTTTATGTTATTTGCCAGGGCTTCCCTCAATGTCCAAGACTTATATGCTATACGAATTGGAAGATTTTGAAGTCTAGTATGTCGCTGATGAATGGAATATTCAGATAAAAATATTTCTTAATAAAATTATTAAATAATAATATTTTATAAATTTAAATATATTTAATAACAATTAAATGTTACAAGAAAGACTAAGAATATTCCATATTATGGAGTAAATCATTCAATTTTTCAATTTAGTATAAATTAATTTATTAAGTTCCTCCAAAATAATAGATATTCTAAGTCTTTTTTATAAGGAATGGTATGTGAAAGTGTTGATAAGTGGATATTTTCTTTTATAGTTTATCCGTTTTCTGAAGAAAATCTCATTTAAATAAAAAAGGTGCACGTGTCAATGTTAAAAATTATTTCAAAGTCTTGTGAAGGTTGTAATATGTCCAGTAATGAGTCTGTGACACCGTTTAGTCTATGTTCTGATCTCGTATATCGTTTTGTTTGTAATACATGTAATATCACATACATTGGAGAGAATAACACGAGTTCGATAGCACATCCGATTCAGTGGAAACAGGTTATCATTGAGCATAGTAAGATATGGAAGATGAAAATAGTCATTTCAACTTTTGTGAGGTCTTGATGATGAAATCACTTAACCCAAAAATCAACATACAAAATTATTTAGTCAAAATTATTTTAACTATTGATTTAATTGTTTAGGATTAATAAATTTTATTGGATTCCGCATACATAATTATGTAATTACATATAAACCTATAAGTATAATAATTTTTATTGAAGTTCTTTATCACCTATAATATAGGTCCTATATGATGACAGCTGAATTGTCGAAATATAATGCAAGAATATATTTTTCAAAAATGTTTTTTTATCTATATAAAAATATTGTTTTCTAATCATAATTTTTTTTCGTCAGTGACATTTTAATCAATTATTAATAGTTGAAGACGATTTAAAATTAGTCATTTTATCATTTTTATATCGGTTTATAAATCACTGGTGAAATATTTGACTAACAGAATTTTAATAATTCGGCAGAAATAATCATTTATTATTATTATTATTATTATTATTATTATTATTATTATTATTATTATTATTATTATTATTATTATTATTATTATTATTATTATTATTATTATTATTATTATTATTATTATTATAATTATTAATATTTTTATTATGGTTTAAATCTGCCTTATATGCTATACAAAAATGGATGTTTCGTGATGCTTTAGGTTTCGTTAAAATATACTTTCGCTGTTTTCTACGTGGTTCAGCCGGTAATATCTGCTGGTGATTCACATTGAACATTGATATTGTTTGTGAATTTTCTTTAATTTTGTCATTTGACTTAAGATATTTATTATTTACTTTATGAAATATGAATTTTAAAGAATGCAATCAAATATGCAATTATACTTTTATATTTATTTCACATCAATACATTTATGTAAACCATTTTTTTTATTTATTCACGTGTAGCTTTTATTTTATTATTAGTAAACAAAATTCATTTCAATAATCAAAAATACTAAATATTTTTATCTAAAGAGAATTCATTAAAAAATAATAATGTGCAAAACATATAATTAAGGACTGCTTAGCGTTGATTAGCAAAGAAAAAACTGGAGATATTCCACCGGGCGCGATTTCTTTCAAAGATTTTGATTGTGATCGACACAGTGATCTGTCTCCGGCAGATAATAAAGTGAAAAAAGTGTCGTCATCGAGTTCAGATTCTACGTCAATTGTAAATGGAAAAAAGAAAAATTCGGTTCCAGAGGTAAAATTGAGAAATGAACCTTCAAAAAAAGAATTGGACAATTCAGTGAATATTGCAACAAATTTGAGCACTAGCAGTGGCAGTTCAAATGGAATCGCCGGTAGCAATACCAAGTCGTTTTCATTCTCAAAATTATTTGGAGGATCAAAGAAAACAAAAGTAATATTTTCATCAGGTGTAAATTATTTGATTATTTTCGGCAATATGTATTTCAGTACCCCTACTTTTCAATGGTAAGGCATGTATTAGAGACATTCTTGAATTTATTTAACTATCATATTTTAACAATTGTTTTTTTTTATTCAGTTTTTTGTTGTTGCATTAGGACTCTGTTAACCTTAAATAATTCTTCTAGGTTTCTTTTAAGACATCAATAAAATAAATGCACCCAAAACGTCATCACCATATGGGGCTTTGAGTCTTTCTTGAATTACTCCAGGATATATATATATATATATATCTTTATATATATATTTTTTATATATATATTTTTATCATTATTACATAAGTATTTACCATTGTCACATGAAGCTTTCAATTTTTATCGCATAAATCCGGAATGTTGTCGCTATGATATTAGTAGTAAATTAGTTTCGTCAATTTCTATTGATGATTTTCTATGTAACAATGTATGGCTGTAACGATATTTTGTGAATACTTAATCAACTATTAATTATTGATTTTTTTTTTAAATAAAAATAGCTTTTTTGAAGAGAATTATGTATTTTGATTTATATACTACTAGGACATAAAAAATAATTATCTAAAGGTGAAATTTAAACATGAAAGACTCATTTAATATACCCTAAGTTCTTGTCTATAAGCCGCGGCTTATCTAAAAAAAAATCAATCCGACATTCATAAAAACAGTATCGGCTTATACATAAGTACGGCTTATACACAAAATATATTAAATGAAAAGGTTATGCATTTTTAAAAAAATATTTGCCCACTAATAATTTTCCTTTTAATTTAAATTCTCGATTAATCAAAGCCATCAAATTCTTCTCCTGATTCAGTATTGAAAAACTCAAGAATATCATTATAAGATGCTGGAATTTCTGATTCAATTTCGCTCTCGGATTCTTCTTCAAATTCTTCTTCGCTACAAGTGACCCTTATTGCCTCTTCATTTGAATATTCACAGATATTCGCAGCCTTAAATCCATTTTTAATGCAATCCACCGTTATTTCATCCCAGCATTCGTCGATCCACCGACATACTTCTGAATATGAGGCCTTTTTAATTTGTCCCGACTTAGTAAACGAATGATATCCATTGACCATCCAGTTCTCCCATTTATCACTTATTTTTGATTTAAAGGATTTATTAACACTTAGATCCAGGGGTTGTAATTTTGATGTCAGGCCCCCGGGGATTACGACCAACTGGGAATATTTTCCCACATTATCTTTGACATCTTGCGTGATATGTGGCCGAGCTGAATTTCGTCCATATTACCGATCTGTTCGTGATTGACTCCATTGGTCGCATTTTTGACAAACTCGCCAAAAACAGCCATTTTTTCTACCCAATCGACTGGCAACTTTTGTCCTATAGATGTAGTAGCTCTTACAGTTAAATTATGTTGTTTCATGAACAGAAAACACCAACACTTGCTGCCATTAAAGTTGTTGATTTTTAAGTGTTTCGCCAATTCCTTCGCTTTCAAACGAATTCCAGTGGTCGTTACTCGTCTATTCTCATTGCGTATAGAGAGAATCCACGCTTTCAAATGCAGCTCTAATTCCGGCCAGAACTCTTTTCGAGAACGACGGCAACGCTTCTTCGGAGGCATCGCTTTAATAACAGGCTTTTGTTTTTTCCACCTCCGGATATTTGACTCATCTGTTCCAAACTCCTTAGCTGCTGCCGCATTGCCATACTCTTCTGAATATTTCACCGCTTCTAGTTTACGGTGATTGGGATAAGATTTTCGAGTCTTCTTTGCATTTCCAAAAATATTTTGCATTTTACCAGGGATTAAAGAAATTTTTATGATAAGATGGTATATATTTATTGCTGCACACACGTGTCAAATGGCAATTAAAACAAAAAGATTTTAAACCCGAAAATCGTATATGCCGATAAAATCGTAAAGTATCCAATAAATTACTAAAAAATCTAATAAATTATTAAAATATCCAATAAATCCTTAAACTATCCAAAGATTTATTAAACCATCTAAAGATTTATTAAAAAAATAAGAAAAAATGGCCTTTCAAATAAAAAAAACTTAGAAATATATTTTAAAACAAATAAAATCTTAATATAAAAATAAAAAAAATATAAAAATATTTTTGACTTGTGGATCAATAAAAAACACTTACGCATGAAAACAACCAAAACTACGAAAATTTAACATTAAATATTAAAAAATAAAAAATAAAATAAAAAAAGAACGGCAACTTTATTCTTTCAAATTGCTGACGTTTTTCCTTATTTTTTCAGGCCTTCCTCTTTTTTTCTTCAAGCTCATAATGTTAATTTCAATTAAATTCAAAAATTTCATTTCTTTTAAATATGCAAAACTATGCACGCATCTTATTTTTTTAATAAATCTTTGGATAGTTTAATAAATCTTTGGATGGTTTAATAAATCTTTGGATGGNAAATTAAATGACTTGCTATCTTTTTCGAGTTGGTTGTCTATTGTTTAGACTTAATAAGGATTGCCTCTTTATATCTAAGATTTTTTAATCATTATCATTGCCTATAATCTTGACCTTGATTATTTTCTTTCTTTGTCCTCGTTTAAAAAGTTGTATATGTTTGATAACTGATATATACCACCAGGATCTAGGTGCTCTTTAACTCTCCAATGTAACTAAACGTACTTCCAATTGATGTTTTCTCACGTGTAATGATCATATCTTGAAGTTCTTATCTCAATTTATTTATAAGGCTGGTAAACTATTGAATGCTTGTTTTCAACCTTAGCATTTCATTTTGTTTAATACTAATATTCTTGCTCGGTTATTATAAATTAATAATAACCCTTTAAAAATTAACGAAAGTTATAAAATAAAAATTTTAGTAAACATAGATAAAGATTTATATTTAAAATCAATATTGACGGTGAAGTGAATATTGATTGATAGTAATATAATCAAACTTGTCAAAGCTTCCGAATATTTTATTGACATTGTCGTAAGAAGATCTTGTTAATTTCCCGTTATTATTGATTATTTAGGGTAGTATGCACTTTTTTACCACATTAAGTATTGATTTATTTCCTAGATTGGGAATTATTTTTATACATTGGACATTTTGTTTACATTTAATTTTTATAGTTTTGTCATATGATTAAATTATGCCAGTAAATTATGTTATTGTGAGATAAAAAGTTTAAAAAGTGGGTGTAGACTAGAGAGTGTAAAATTGTAATAATAGTAATTGCATTTTTACAACCTATTCTCGCGAGCAAGGATTTTCAATCTTATTTCAGATACAAATAAAATACTCAGTAGAATTAAAAGCATAAAGCAGCTTAAGAATATTTCTTTCTAATATTGAACCAAGATTTGAAAAATATAATTTAAAGAAAAGTACAAAATTTTTTCTCATAAAATAATTTCTTATTTTTCTGTCTTTATTAAAAGTCTGACTATTATTAGATGTTTGGTTTCTTAAATTAATTACATCCATATTTTAAAACAACCCAAAAATCTCTCATATTAAAACAATCACTTGTTTTTAACTTAGAGGATATTTTGCAAGCATGAGTTAATATTTGAATAGGGAATATTCGTACACAAGCATTCAATAAATATTTTATATTTTAATCTTCAATCATTCTTAAATATATTTAATTTATTATTTACTTTAATTATATTATTTAAATCTATTTAAATCTGGAAATTAAATACTTTAAATAAAAAATTAAATACTTCAATTTAATTACTTTCACACGAATGAGTAAATATATCAAAAACGTCGATATATTTACTGATTCATAGTCAAGCTTTGTAATAAATACAATGAAAAAGAAATAAATGGTGAAATTTGAAAAAAGTTCTTATATTATTTTTTGTCGATTAGAGAAATTTAGTCTTAAATAAGAAATGTAATGTAATGAAATATTATAGTTTCCAACTTCATATAATATAATATAAACGTTATCAAGCTGTTGGATTTATCAAAATAGAAAATTTGCATATTCTAAGGAGTGAGAATAAAAAAGATGAAATTTTTTTGTATTCGAAATAACGAAAATGAATTTTCTTTAAAATTTAAACAACATTCAAACCCTGATAATTCTAATTCACATTTTATAAATAGTTCTCGAGTTTGTTATATGATAAGATAAACAATTATTATATAATATTATATTTGCATTCTTAACTTGTGTAATATTAATCGTAATTCAAAACTATACTATCATTTGGCCGTTATTGAGAATATTAAATTTGTAATAATTTTTTATAAAATTTTTTGAATTTAGAAATGTAAATTTTGACAATTCTATTGATTTTTTTTTTTTTGTTTTTATATTTAACACAATAATTATTGACTTAACAAAAAGAATTTAACAGAAAGAATTTGACTGAAAGAATTAACAGAAAGAATTTGACTTAACAAAAAGAAGTTTGAAATTGGTTATATTTTAGTTTGGAGCAAATTAATGCAGTAATTATGTTACTTGAAATGTTTGCGACATCAATATTTGAATAAAATTTCAATTCCTGAATAATGTTTTCTAAAGATTTATTATAAATATTAATAATCTTTTAAAACTACAGACTCAATTTACTATCACTATCATGTTAAACAGATGATTCTATTATTTGGTATATATATATATATATTATATTATCAATATCAAAAATTAGTTTCTTGACACTTTGACTGCCGCAACGAATAGGAACTCACGTAGAAAGTCATGTAAGAAGTACCTCGTGGCAATTAACGTGTATATCCTAATTAGTTAATAATAATGTAACTTGAATCTTGTCCTTTGATAAATATTAAAACATCCTTAACTAACTATGGCAATATTATTATTCATAATTATACATTAGGATTCAATCAATCCAGTGTCTGAAATTGAAAATCTAGAAATTCAAATGTAATTCTGTGACATTTGTCCTATATTTTATCCTTGTTAATTTGATGTTCAGGGAAGATAAATTAGCGATTGATACTATTTACGATTATCCTGATACCATGAATAAAGAAGAAAATAAGAAAAAAAACAGACTCGTCGAAATCTGTTAGTAATTTGATTACTTATTTTATTATATTGCATATTTTATGATTATTATAACTTTATTAGGAACTTTATTTTGTTATATTGTACTTTTAAACTAGTTTTTAACTCTTTCTTATTATTTGCAATGATTTATACATTTATATTTATTAAATTGTTCAAATCTTGAAAACTTGTTGTTGCTTTCAATTTATAAACCAGTTACGGAACCTGAATTTATTCTAGTAAGATGTAATAAAAAAATTTCATCTAGAAATTTTTAGATAATGAGCATTATAATTTAATAATAATAACAAATGATAAAGAATTAAAATTAAAAAAATTATTTCTCGTCATTTTGTTACAAAGATACGGATTTACTTATAATATGAATGAATAAGATTTCTCTGATGCATATATTGTTGTTGGAATAATAAAAATGAAATATTTAAAAAATAAGTAATAAAAAATTTAAATTTTTGGTAAGATATTTTGAATAACATTGAGACATTAAGGTGATAATTTAAAATTTAGTAAATTAGAGCAATATTTTAAAAATAAGTATTGGATTTAAAATTTAGTTAGATGTTTAGAAGAATCGATGACCATTGAGACATTAAGGTGATAGTTTAAAATTTAGTAAATTAAAGTAAATTAGGGCAATATTTTAAAAAATTAATAATTTTAAATAAGTAATTAAATTAAAATTTTGGTAAAATATTTAGAATGACATTGAGACATTAAAGTAATAATTTAAAAATTATTGTCAAATCTTTGAAAAGCCGATGGCCTTTGAGAATTTTAAAATAATATATCTAAGAAAATATATCCGATTATTTATAATTATCATTAAATAATCTGCAATATTTGTCATGTTCTCATATGTGTTTGAGGCATTTAATATGAAATATGACTTCTGTAAAAAGTCGAATGAAATATAGATACAAATTAACGTTTTTTGGACATAAGCGCGAGTCTAGTTACAATAAGGAATTAATATTTGGAAAGTATTATGAAAGTTTTATATACTGCCAATTGGATACTGTCTAATTTATTTTAAGATTTATTTAAACAGAATGTCCATCAAGGTTTAATGTTTAAAATTAACAAATGCAAACGGAAGAATACCACTACCAAGGCGCTACTCATTTTATAATATCTATAAGACGTAACCAATTTTTCAACAAAACCCATTTTGAACATCCGACTTTGAAAAGAGAGTTGATTTCGGATGATTTGTCAGAATAGTTTAAAGTGAATTTAAGTCAAAAATAATTAAAATTAGAAATAAGTATTTTAATTATAAACTAGTCAAAAGAATAATTATTCTATTTAAATTTTAAATATTAAATTATTTGGATAAATATTTTAAAGCGAGTTGTTAGAATGACTTAAATTCAAGTCGTAAATGAGTAAAATTTAAAATAAGTTTTAATTATAAAATATAAATTTAAATAAAAAAAATTACTTCGATTTTAATTTTAATATTGAATTCTTCTGATAAATTGTTTTGAGATTGTTTGATTCAATGCCGAAAAGTTTTTTTAAATATTAAACAATATTGTGATATTGAATACAATTTATAATATGAGTTCAATTACTGAAATGTTTAGAAGAGGTTCTAACATTTATAACATTTATAAGTACATAATTTCTCCTGGATTAACAATGGCATTAAAATGATTATAAATCATATAAAGATATTTATTAACTTTATCCGCCTAAGTGTATTTTAATAGATTTGATAATTTATTTTTCTTATTTGGTTGTATATTTGTGAATAAAACCAGGCAACTCTTTCGTCAATAAAACCAGTGGTACTTGCAAGGAAAAATTTTATATTTCATTCAATTCGGTCATCTCGAAAGACTTCAATAGATAGTAAATATACTCCAACTGAATCGTCAAAATATCATTGTTAAGTCGAATTGTATCGAAAGTTGATCCCGAAAAGAGACGATCTCGAAGTGTTTCGAATCTCAATAGAAATACTAAGGAATTAAATAACAATAGTCAACATTCATCAACACATGACCAAGCAGATCAGCCCGAACCTCTCGGGATATCAGTAAGAATAACGGATAAGCGCATGCTGGCACTGCCAATTGTATATGATGCTTCACTTTTATTAATCACTTGCATGCGCTTCGAAATCTTTATATTAGCGAATAGTTTATGTAGTTTCATATTTGTTGTCCCCCCAGTTCATCGGATTACTAATAATTATAATTAGATCTTAGGTGTTATCAAAAAGGGATTTTAACTTTTTTACAATTTATTTAGAACTTAGGTGTATTATATTATCATTAAAATCCTTTATCTTCATTTTTGATTTGTTATTTACCATTTCATTTATTAATCACTCCTTATTATTGATCATCTTTTTATTAATAACACTTAAGCCTTTATATATCATTAATACTTATTCACCCGAAATAACCATTATTAAAACAAATATTTTTGATATATAATAATTCTAATATCGACAATTTTAACCGACACTTAAAAATTTCAACATCTCATACATAATTAGATATTGTAATTTATAATTTATATTTTAAACCTTTCTGTTGTAATGTTACAATAATTTCAATTTTGTGTGTGTTAATTTTCCGATTCACAAAGGTTACATAATCGAGGTTTCTTAATTTTATTAATTGGCAATGCAATCAACTTACCAAGTGATTTTGATTTTTTGTCTGATATTCCTAAGAGCCAAGGAGTTCAAGGTTGGATGTGGGTAGAAAATATTTTGACCTCTAAAATGTTAAAGAATTTACGATAAATGTAATTGAATGTTTTATTTACTTCAGTGTAATATATAGAGTTTGGTTATATATTAATTTTTTTATTTAATTATATTAATTTAAATTATACATAATTAAAAACATTATTAATTCTTGATTAAACTTTTACCAGTAAGGAGGCTGTCTTTTGCGTTTTCATTTCTGTAAAAACTGATTACATCACTAAAATCACACATTTTTTTTCTAACTGAGTCAAATTATTATTCATATTAATTTATAGGTAAAAGAAATTTTTTAATGTGTAATAATAAAGTGATTTCTCAATTTTTAAATCTATCCATTGAATTGAGCTCGGATCCGACACAAAGTACTGTTTCTTCTTTTTTCCCCATGACCCTGATTATCATAGTAATACTTATAAAACTATTTTTATTAATCTCGAACTTTTTCTACTATATTTGTCTATCACAAAATAAATACTCCCTCCATCCGAAAAGATGTATACATTAAGAAAAATTGAGCTTAATATTTTTTTTTGTTTTCTAAATAAATTTTTGTTAGGCAATTAATAAATAAATGGCGCGCAAATAGTTTAAGACAGGTCAAAAATAATTCACAGAAAGAAAAATCGCGTATTTTAGAAAAATTAAGCGAAATCCACTTTTCTAACAAAATAGCGATTTTTTTTATCAAAATTGTATTGAATTGAAAGGAAGAAGTTCCAAATCAAAGCAACTGACACTTGACCTGTGTAATGGTGTACTTCAAAATTGTTACAATATGAGAAAGGTGGAAAATTGCAGCATGGCACTATTAATATTGTTGTTAATATCATGTTTCATAAAGCTGTGGGAGGCGACCACGTTCTTGTTTTACTAAATATTTGTAACTATTATATAAATAAAATCATTCGATTAATAAAACTTGTAAATTTATACCTTTTTTGAATGGTGTCAGAGTTATTCTTTCAATGAACATTGTCTAATCCTGATAAATCATGATACTAGCGCTTCTTTATATCTTTCAAAATAAATACTAACAAATTAAACGGTAAATTTTACCAGTTGATTATGCATTTCTGTAGCTATTGTATTTCTTCTTATCTAACGCTGGAAAATGGATTTTTTTATATTTATGGCTTCAAGTTAACTGAACTATTCCGAGGTATGGTATGATAAAAGATAAGTATGATCGAAATAATTATAAACATGTTCCCTAACTCGTTTTTATAGTAGTAATCTTTTATAGAATGAAGAAATTATTTAATGCGAAAGAATTTGATTCTGTACATTTTATTAATTTGACCAATGATTCGCGGAATAGGTCAGCTTTGGGAATGTCACAGTCCCACAATGACCATAGAAAAATATAAATAATTTTCAAAATTATTTTTTCTCTCGTATTTACTTTTGGAAATAGAAATATGGTCAGTTACAACAATTGTTCCATCTAAAGATTTATTAATATTAACACAGAGTGATCACTCTTAAATAGTAATGCATATTGCGTTATAACTAACACATTGTATTGAATTACGCAATTACTCTGAACTGCTTCACATTTGGTCCTTGGCCTCTAATGTAATATCATTACTCTCCCCTTCATAAGATTGATGTCATCTCTTTAACCATTCGATTCGTCGGTGCCGCGTCGTATTGCAATTCAACTTAATGATCTGAAACAAAACTAAGAATTTTATATGGACCATCATATTGAATATCATTTTTGTTTCTTCTATGTGGTTCTCGTCTTAACAGTACCTCCTCCCCCTTCAAAATGTCGTTTAATTCTTTTGTCTTTTTCGAATGTTCTCATCTTTTGCGCTGCTTGCTTGTTATTCTTTTGTGCTTCTCTGAAATATCGTGTACTTGATGTTTGAGTCTAGAATTAGCGTATAACGTTATTTTCCGTCCATATACTATCTCAAATGGTGAATATTTTGTAGAACTTTGATAAGTTGCATTTATACTGAATTCAATTCGAGGCAGCAGTTCGTGCCACTGTTTTTCAGCACAGCCCCCTTTCATCGTAGTCACAAGTAAATCTCTCATTGTTCTGATAGCTCTTTCCACTAAGCCATTCGACTGATGTTGATATGGCGAGGCGAATTCTTGCATTAATTTTTCCTTAAAATATTGCTTTCAAAATTTCACCCCTGTCTGTCAATATACTTTGAGGTTTACCATATTTAAATCCAATTGTTCATTAGTGTCTTCAAAATAGTTTTTTTCATCTTGGTTTGCTGTAGCCGTTAAACTTACTAATTTGCTAAACCTATCAATAATAACGATAACATACTTTTTATCGGTTGAAGTTCTCTCCATGAAAGCAACATCCATCATAATCTGTTCTAGAAATTCAGAACTTTCGTGTGGAATTAAAATTTCCTTTGTCCTCCTTTGGTCTATTTTCCGTCTTGCACATGTGACACATCGTTTTTACTATCTCTTTAACGGTTTCTTGCATTTTCAGCCAGAAAAAATTCCCTTCCAAATAATTTCTTATTCCAACGTGACATAAATCTTCATGTATTTTAATCACTAGTTTAGATTGATAGCTTTTTGGGATTATCACTAGATCTATTTTGTCTGATTCCAATACCAGCATATCATCCGATATCTTTAACCGATCTTTATATCTGAATAAAAAAATATTTAGAAACGCTTCCTTCCGAAAATCTATCTGATTCTTAAGAATTTCCATCACTTCCTGGAACAATTTATCTTTCTTCTGTTCTTCCATAATTTCTAACATGTCTGTTTTTGTATCAGATTGATATATCTTACTCTTGACCTTTCTTGTTTATGTTGTACATGTGCTGTCTGACACCTGCCGTCGTATCTTCTAATTTCCATATCCAAGAGTTCTTGAGCACGTTTCGGTAGCGCGACTCTTGCAGACTTTTTCTCTTCTCCTTGAGTCGTCATTGTGTGAACATTTTGGCGTGGTCGCCAGTTACAACAATTGGTTCCATCTAAAGATTTATTAATATTAACACAGAGTTATCACCTCTTAATAGTAATGTATATTGCGTAATAACTAATACATGTATTGAATTACGCAATATACTCTGAACTGCTTCACATTTGGTCCTTGGCCTCTAATGTAATATCATTACTTGGTCTACAGGCACTTTTAAATGATTTGCAGAGGATATCTTTTCAAAATTTTCGTATTTCAATTTTACCGTTAAATTCTATATTGAAATTTTGATTATCCTGAAAAGAAGTTTGCTGATTTTATAAAGATTCTTTTTTAATCCATTTATTGTTTTTTGAATCCTTTTAGCGATAATTTATTGGTTTTAATTGGTAATGTAAGTCTAAAATTTAAATTCAAGGCCTCGTATAAATCACCGATTTCATATAGTAATTAGCAGTAATATTTTGTTTAATTTAATATTTCACTTATTTTCATTATAACTATAGATCAATTAATTTTTAAATATTTTCCTGTTACATTGGAAAATATTTTGATTTATTGTCCTAATGAAAATACTCCGAAAATACTGAAAAAATGGAGTAATTAAAATATTATAATTGAATTAATCATAAGATTTAATTATACAATAAATTTTAGAAATCTTTCATGGTTAAAGTCTAAAATTGACATGAAAATTTCTATGAAATTTATTTAACTGTTAATATGTTTGAATATATATGTTATGCCTCTTACACATTTTTACACAATTATTATCATTATGCACTTTAAGAATTAACACCTGTATTAAGTTAATTCATTGTTGTAATTTAGGTTGTCTGTTTTTATAACTTTTTTTATAATTTAACCCATTTATTGATTGCTTTTTATAGCTATCTAAATCGATCTCGAAAATTCAAAGAAAATCTAAAATAAAAGAGTAATTGAGTTGAACAGTAATTTAAATAACCTTAATGTTTGTTTATTTCTAAAGGCATAAAGAAGCAAACAATACTCATTCAAGAAGAATAGAAGTTATACGTAGTATTGGACCAGTAGAGATCGTATCAACACCCGCGGAAGCAATGGCCAGTCTTAGCAATAGAGGAAATTCAACTTACGCATCAGAATATGAATTTGAAGACGATGATTGTAATCAAACCTTATCGCAAGGTTCTTTGTTGAATCAAGTTGATGATTCGCAGAATTACTGTTATTATTACGTTGGCAGTTGTGTTGCAATCCATGAGTATACAAGTGAGATAATTGAACTTTTTCTCTTATAATGTGATTTCGATATCCATCCGAACAGTCAACAAGAAATGCTAAAATTCCTAAATATAACTTTAATTAATCCACATGATTTTTTACCATTTTATTTCAAATTTAGTTATCATTACTATGAATATAGAATAGAAATCAATGTTAATTTATTTAAAAGAATTTGTCTTATTATTCTACTTATAACTGTCAGTAATATATCTATATATATATATATATATTTTATTTATTAATTTATTAAAAAGAACTTGAAGACTATAAATCAGTAATATATCGATGTTTTTGATAATCACGAATTTTCGGCACTGCCTTTTTCAAAAACATCGATATTTTACTGATTTATAGTCTTCAAGCTCTTTTAATAAATTCAATTGAAAATAAAATCAGTGATGAAATTGGAAAAAGGTTCTTATAATATTATATATATGAATAAGAAATTTTTAGAAAAGTGCAGCAGTTGATTTTATATTTTCATTGTTAATGGATTCATTTACTTTTTGAGAGAGAAATTAATTAATTTCAAGTTCATCGTTTACTTTCAAATCATATTAAGGAGGAATAATATTTAAACGAGCATTAATTAAATTGAATGAGCATTAATGGTAGTTTTGAAATTGTTAAAAAGTGGTCAAAAATTCAACTTTCACTTTGGACTGATGGTTAAAATTGGCAAAGTCAAACAATGAAGCGATTTCAATACCAGATACTGATAAAGAGACTACAAAATATTATTTACCATCAGTTGAAACTGTTAAAATCTCAGATAAAGATATAAAACGATACGAAAATGTTCGATTTAATACTTTCGAGACCTTACGAGAGTAGATGGATTGGGCACCGCTAGAACAGGACTCCGCTAGCACAGTACCCCCCCCCCCCCCCACCCCCCGGCCGGAAAAAATTTAAAAAATTTTTTTTTCAAGGTCATTTGTAGAACAAAGACATATGACTCATCAAGGTCATTGAAACAAAGACCATGACTCATCGGATGACTCATAAAATTTTCAAGGTCATTTGTAGAACAAAGACCATGACTCATTCAAGGTCATATGACTCATTCAAGGTCATTTAAACAAAGACCATGACTCATTCAAGGTCATTCTCAAGGTCGTATGACTCATTCAAGGTCATTTTCAAGGTCGTATGACTCATAAAATTTTCAAGGTCATTGTAGAACAAAGACATTTATTTTCAAGGTCATCTGTAGAACAAAGACATTTATTTTCAAGGTCATCTGTAGAACAAAGACATTTATTTTTCAAGGTCATTTGTAGAACAAAGACATTTATTTTCAAGGTCATATTATTATTTTTCAAAAATATTATTATTTTTATTATTATTTTTCAAATATTATTAACTGTGCTAGCGGAGTCCTACTTTTCGGGGCGCCAGAACCTTTTAAGTTTTCAAAATTATTTAAATATTGATACATCATTTTGAAGCTTGGTGCAAGACCTTTCGAATGAGCTATTGAAAGTATCATCATCATCACTATTCATAAAGTTATTAACATTTTCCCGAGACCATTTTTCAAGGTCATATAATTATTATTATTTTTCAAAATATTATTAACTGTGCCAGCGGAGTCCTACTTTTCGGGGCGCCAGAACTTTTTGAGTTTTCAAAATTAATTAACAATTGATACATCAATTTGAAGCCCAGACGGAGATCTATCTTTTGAGCCATAGAAATAATTTTTATCATTAGTAGTATAAAAGTTATTAACATTTTTCCCTAGACCATTTTCAAGGTCATTTGACTATTTTATTATTATTTTTCAAAATATTATTATTTCAAGGTCATTTGTAGAACAAAGACATTTATTTTTCAAGGTCATATTATTATTTTTTCAAAATATTATTATTTTCAAGGTCATTTGTAGAACAAAGACATTTATTTTTCAAGGTCATATTATTATTTTTTCAAAATATTATTATTTTCAAGGTCATCTGTAGAACAAAGACATTTATTTTCAAGGTCATTTGTAGAACAAAGACATTTATTTTCAAGGTCATATTATTATTTTTAAATTTTTAAAGGTTCCCGCCAACGAAAATTATTCATCGATAGCTCATTTTAAAGCTCAATCCAAAACCTTTCGAATGAGCTGTATATCTCATTATTATTATTATTATTATTATTATTATTATTATTATTATTATTATTATTATTATTATTATTATTATTACTATTATTATTATTATTATTATTATTATTATTATTATTATTATTATTATTATTATTATTATTATTATTATTATTATTATTATTATTATTATTTATTTATTTTCAAGGTCATTTGTAGAACAAAGACATGTATTTTCAAGGTCATTTGTAGAACAAAGACATTTATTTTCAAGGTCATATTATTATTTTTAAATTTTTAAAGGTTCCCGCCAACGAAAATTATTCTTCGATAGCTCATTTTAAAACGATGACTCATTTATTTTTTGAACAAAGACAATGACGCGCCCATGGGATTTATTATTTATTACTATCAATAGTATTATTATTATTATTATTATTTTCGAAGATATTTTCAAAATTTGTTATTAATATAATTATTATTATTATATTATTATTATTATTATTATTATTATTATTATTATTATTATTATTATTATTATTATTATTATTATTATTATATATTATTATTATTATTATTATTATTATTATTATTATTATTATTATTATCATCAAGTTTTAATTACCAAGGTAATTTAAACAAAGACCATGACTCAGTCGCTGAATCATCAAGGTCGTTCTATTTTCAGTAACAAAGACATCTATTTTTAGTAACATTTTGAATATATTTTTAGTAACATTTTTGATCCGATCATTGATCCGATGACTCGCCAAGGTCGTTCTATTTTCAGTAACAAAGACATCTATTTTTAGTAACATTTTGAATATATTTTTAGTAACATTTTTGATCCGATCATTGATCCGATGACTCGCCAAGGTCGTTCTATTTTTAGTAACAAAGACATCTATTTTTAGTAACATTTTGAATATATTTTTAGTAACATTTTTGATCCGATCATTGATCCGATGACTCGCCAAGGTCGTTCTATTTTTTAGTAACAAAGACATCTAATTTTGTTTAAATCGTTGATTATATAATATTTTTTGTTTTAATTGTCGATTACGTAATAATTTAATTTATCATTATTATTGGGAAAGATATTAACGCCCACGCGGAAGATGTTATTTTCAAAATTATTATTTTCGAAGTTTTAATCAATATTATTATTATTATTATTATTATTATTATTATATAGTCCGAGTTTATCCGACAAAATATTCTGTCCCCCTATGTGTATTTGTCGTAAGGGTACTGGTCATATTCAACATGTCGCAAGGGTATTAATATTATTATTATTATTATAACATTATTATAACTTCATTATTTTCAAGGTCATATTATTATTTTTCAAGGTCATATTATTATTTTCAAGGTCATATTATTATTTTTTCAAAATATTATTATTTTCAAGGTCATATTATTATTTTTCAAAATATTATTATTTTCAAGGATATATTATTATTTTTCAAAATATTATTATTTTCAAGGTCATATTATTATTATCAAAATATTATTATTTTCAAGGTCATATATTATTATCAAAATATTTTATTTCAAGGTCATATTATTATTTTTCAAAATATTATTATTTTCAAGGATATATTATTATTTTCAAAATATTATTATTTTCAAGGTCATATTATTTATTTTTTTCAAGGTCATATTATTATTTTTCAAAATATTATTATTTTCAAGGATATATTATTATTTTTCAAAATATTATTATTTTCAAGGTCATATTAGTATTTCAAAATATTATTATTTTCAAGGTCATATTATTATTTTTCAAAATATTATTATTTTCAAGGATATATTATTATTTTTCAAAATATTATTATTTTCAAGGTCATATTATTATTTTTTCAAAATATTATTATTTTCAAGGTCATATTATTATTTTTCAAAATATTATTATTTTCAAGGTCATATTATTATTTTCAAGGTCATATTATTATTTTTCAAAATATTATTATTTTCAAGGTCATACTATTATTTTCAAGGTCATATTATTATTTTTCAAAATATTATTATTTTCAAGGTCATATTAAATATTTTTCAAAATATTATTATTTTCAAGGTCATATTATTATTTTTCAAAATATTATTATTTTCAAGGTCATATCATTATTTTTTAAATATTATTATTTTCAAGGATCATATCATTATTTGTTCCATATGTTTGAAAAACTGTAGTAGATGTCAGAGTTGTGGTGTCATAATCGATGAATCTCATTCAGTGTATTTTGTGAAATTAATGTTGTAAAACTCCTATTTATTATTATTATTATTATTATTATTATTATTATTATTATTATTATTATTATTATTATTATTATTATTATTACTATTATTATTATTATTATTATTATTATTATTATTATTATTATTATTATTATTATTTGCGAAGTTCTTATTATTTTATTTTCTGCATCAATTTACGATTTTCAATATTTTATGATTATTTTTAGGAACATTTTCATAATTTTTAACGTTTTCATCATTTTCAATATTTTCATCATTTTCAACATTTTCATCATTTTCAATATTTTCACGATTTTCAACATTTTCAGGAACATTTTCATAATTTTCAACGTTTTCATCATTTTCATCATTTGCATGATTATTTTAATAATTTTCTACATTTTCAATATTTTCACGATTTTCAACATTTTCATGATTATTTCAGAAACTTTTCATCGAATATTTTTCAAAGTATTATTTTCAAAGAATTATTTTCAAATTATTTTCAAAGTATATTATTATTATTGTTATTATAATTATTACTATTATTATTTTTTGCGAAGTTCTTATTATTTTATTTTCGATGTTTTATTATTATTTACTTCATAATTCATAATTCATAATTTTTAACGTTTTCATCATTTTCAACATTTTCAACATTTTAATCATTTTCAATATTTTCACGATTTTCAACATTTTCAGGAACATTTTCATAATTTTCAACGTTTTTATCATTTTCAACATTTTCATCATTTTCATGATTTTTAACATTTTCATAATTCTCACGATTTTCAATATTTTCATGATTATTTTCTTCAAAATTCTTATTTTATTTATAAAATATTATTATTATCATTTTCAAAATTATTTTCAAATTTCTTATTATTTATTTTCAAAGTATATTATTATTATTATTATTATTATTATTATTATTATTATTATTATTATTATTATTATTATTATTATTATTATTATTATTATATATACTCTGAGTTTATCCGACAAAATATTTTGTCCCCCTATGGGTACTGCTCACACTCAACAGGTTGCAAGGGTACTAGTCATGCTTATCATTATTGTTATACAATATGATGTTACTTAGACATTTGAAGGTTCAACCATGGTTACAATTTCTACATTTTGAAAACACTAATTTGATTTATGAATGGATAGCTAAAGCCGATTTGATTGAAAATAAGCTAACGAAAAAACTGAACGATGTTAAGAAAAGGTATTTAACTTGCTCAATTTGTAAAGAAAATCAAGTTTCGGTTTTGTATTTACCGTGCGGTCACGTAATTGTTTGTTCTAAGTGTCACGAGAAGAATGTTCACAATTGTCAAGCCTGTTCAACACTGATTAATGAATATCATACTATATACATGTAAGTTCTCAATACAAATCAATACAATATCAAAGTCAAATGAATTATTAACATACATAATGACGGTACTATAATGTAGGAAATTTTCAAACATTGAATAATATGAAATCATCTTGGTAATTAATTATATTGGGCGCAACTACCAAATGTTGATGATATGATGAAGGGAATGGTATTTATAATATTATTTTTAGATTATTCAGAATGAAATAAACCCATGAGTTCATCAAAATGGAAAAAAAATCTTCGCAAGAACCATGAAGATGCTGGATGTATTGGTTATTATTTTTTTCGGAAATAAATATTTTAATTTGTTTTTATAAATTTATTGTTTTACTTTAAATCTTTTTGATTAAAACATATTCATTTTGTTTTAATTATTGTATTAATTTTTTATATAGTGTTATTTATATATATGGAAATTTACAATTATATATACAATTATATTTACAATTATTATAAATCATAATGATGCTTTTCTTCTGTCCATTGATTCTCCTCTGATATTACTGCCATAATCATCTTCGACAAAATGTAAAGATAATATTTCTAGTGTCTTTGTTAATCATGCCCATTTATTGCAAAGTCTTTGTTAATTATGCACTTGTATTGCAAATTTATTAGTCATACAATTATATTATTTTTCATGCCCCGACATAATATTATTATTTTTTATTATTATGATTATTTTATTTAACAATACCATATACCAAATTTTTAGGCAATTTAGTGAAAGGTTATTTTAAATATAGGAATTCCTTAAGTAAAATATTTCCAGATAAATTTAAAAATTTAGTTAGAAATCCATGTTTTGGTTGTACCATTTAATTAAAATATTCTTGGATTCATAACAATTTTTATATAGTTGATACATATACCAATTATTTAGCTAGAAACATAACAGAATTCTTAGGTAATATAGTATTTTTGTGTATTTTTTAGTTAATTTATAAATATTATCTGACATTTTGATGTATCAATGCAATATACAACAAATTAATCAATAAAAACCATAGCATATTGTAAGTTTTTATATATATAGTCTGAATTTATCCGACAAAATATTCTGTCCCCCTATGTGTATTTGTCGTAAGGGTACTGGTCACATTCAACGTGTCGCAAGGGTATATTAATTAATGCATATGTATATTAGTTAAAAATTCTTAGGTAATTTAGTGAGAAATGGATGATCATAGATATCAGAAATTCGTGAATAATTTGAATATAACTTACCGAATTCTTATTTCGAGCGACTAATTTATTGGTTAACTTTGTCATGTTTAGTAATTTAAAATAATATTTAGCAAAAAGTAAGATATGAATATTTAGTATTTCATAGGTAATTTATTCATCTAATGTTGTACCATTTAATTAAAATATTCTTGGATTCATAACAATTTTTATATAGTTGATACATATACCAATTATTTAGCTAGAAAAATAACAGAATTCTTAGGTAATATAGTATTTTTGTGTATTTTTTAGTTAATTTATAAATATTATCTGACATTTTGATGTATCAATGCAATATACAACAAATTAATCAATAAAAACCATAGCATATTGTAAGTTTTTATATATATAGTCTGAATTTATCCGACAAAATTATTCTGTCCCCCTATGTGTATTTGTCGTAAGGGTACTGGTCACATTCAACATGTCGCAAGGGTATATTAATTAATGCATATGTATATTAGTTAAAAATTCTTAGGTAATTTAGTGAGAAATGGATGATCATAGATATCAGAAATTCGTGAATAATTTGAATATAACTTACCGAATTCTTATTTCGAGCGACTAATTTATTGGTTAACTTTGTCATGTTTAGTAATTTAAAATAATATTTAGCAAAAAGTAAGATATGAATATTTAGTATTTCATAGGTAATTTATTCATCTAATGTTCATTACAATAGTTAATATAACTTCGTGAGAAATGCATGGTTATTAATATATTCATTGATAATTTTGGTAGAAAGTCTTCATCATTTGGAGTAAATTTCAATCTTTGTTTGAGGCAAAAGGAGTCATAATAGAAACATTTGGTTATCATTTAACCAATTAAGGTGCTTATTAGTTAGAAATATAGGGTTACAATTCTTTTCTAATTTAATGATCATTGGGTGTAATATATCTTTGTGAGAAATACATGGTTAACATTTTTAAATAGGGATTTTGAGTAACCTTTTACCAAAACAGGGATATTTTGTGCGATCAATTTATGAATATTGGTTGATTTTCTCTTTTTTAGTCATTTAAAATAATATTTAACAAAGGTAATTTAGCAAAATATCATTGAAAGAACCATCTTAACTGAACCTTCACTAAATCCAACCGACTTTAATATATCAATTCTCTTAAAATCCATAGAAAATTCTTCAAAATATGAATTTTATTTAATTGTTACAGACATCCTTCCATTGAAATAATTTAGTATCTAAATTCATGTAGTAAGAGCCCACTAAAAGATCAAAATTCACTAAAATCAATATTTTCTACAAATATTTCACCACATTTACCATCAAATACCTAACTAGAGATGAAATATATTGATCATAATTCTTCATCGATTCAGCCAATTATATAGCAATTATATCTTTCAAAATCATAAATTTCACTATATTTTACAATAATTTTCAAGTAGATTTCAAATATATCATCATGATAAAATTAGCTAGTTTCAACTTTAGATTTTCAATATTTAAAAGTTCATCAATATTCGTAGAAAATATATGAAAAAATTATTTAGTCAATATCATTACAAAGTCAACATAAAAATTAAATAATAATCACTTGATTATTGTAAAAACTCTAATTATTAACCTAACTGTCATTAAAAATAATTTTTATTTAAAATTAAATTTAAAAACAAGTCAATAAAATATAGCAAATTATCAAGAAATTAATTAAATTTGTCTTAGAATTAACATTAAAACCTTAAATCTTTAAATATTCTTTCAATTACTCACAAAAGGGTTAGTAATAATGTTAGTAAAATCCCACTAACTCTAAAAAATACCAATGAATTTAATGCTAAATAATAACCAAAAATTTGCCTCATTAAAACACACCAGTACCTTTACGACCAGTACCCTTACGAGCAGTACCAATTGTGAACAGTACCCATAGAGGGAGAAAATATCTTGTCGGATAAACTCAGAGTATATATAATAAAACGAATTAACTCCACCAAATTGAATCAGTCAAATTTTGATAAAAAATCTTATTCTAAAATGGTAAGAAGCGTAAAGTCGAAAGATAATTTTAATAACACCGAGATAAATTAACAATATTATTCTCAGATGGTAAGAATCTTCATTAAAGTTAGAAATTATAAGAACTAACAATTGCTATAAAGTATTTAATCGAATTTAGTTTTGTTGTTTTATATCTTTCGGTTATATTTGAGTAAGTTTTCGTGTGATACATCTTGCTAGTATTTTGTTTTATTTTCAATTCGGTTATTTTATTTTGGGTCTATTATCCCTCTATTATCATTGTTTACTTGGTGTTTTATTTAAGTAAATTTAATGCTGGGTATGCATGTTGTATACTGACACACTTTGTCCTCTTTTTAACTTTGAGGGCTTATTTTGATTAAAAAGATTAATGTATCTTAAATTACCTTTTAGAATATTTGTTTTTGAAAATGAAATATTTAGTGTAAAATAGTAAATTTAATAATAAATTGCTATTATAACAATATTAAAGGACTTAATCAAAATTTAAAATATGAATTTATCATAATTACTCTGTCAAATACCCTTCACGGTTTCTTATGTAATAAAATAATCATTTGGGGATTAAATACTTTATTAAATAAAAGTTTATCACATTATTAAAATATTTTAATTCGTTAGTAACTCATATAATACAAATAATTTTATTTATATATCCTCATTACTTATTGCCGCCGATTCTCGATTTCCCACTTATTATTATCACTTATATCCTCCCGGCAAATATTTCTTTTAAAATTGTTTTTTAAATATTTTTTATTAAAGTGAACATTTTTATGAATTTTTATGAAATTTATGAATTTTATGAAATAATTTTAAATAATATTAATATATATCCATACCACTTCTCAGTATATTTTCATCGACCTTCCATAATCCAATAATGAATAATTCTAACACTTATTTTAAACCTTTTGAAATTTATTATTAATTTATCACAGAATAATAAATAATTTCCTAACTTTAATGAAGATTCTTACCATCTGAGAATAATATTGTTAATTTATCTCGGTGTTATTAAAATTATCTTTCGACTTTACGCTTCTTACCATTTTAGAATAAGATTTTTTATCAAAATTTGACTGATTCAATTTGGATGGAGTTAATTCGTTTTATTATATATACTCTGAGTTTATCCGACAAGATATTTTCTCCCTCTATGGGTACTGTTCACAATTGGTACTGCTCGTAAGGGTACTGGTCGTAAAGGTACTGGTGTGTTTTAATGAGGCAAATTTTTGGTTATTATTTAGCATTAAATTCATTGGTATTTTTTAGAGTTAGTGGGATTTTACTAACATTATTACTAACCCTTTTGTGAGTAATTGAAAGAATATTTAAAGATTTAAGGTTTTAATGTTAATTCTAAGACAAATTTAATTAATTTCTTGATAATTTGCTATATTTTATTGACTTGTTTTTAAATTTAATTTTAAATAAAAATTATTTTTAATGACAGTTAGGTTAATAATTAGAGTTTTTACAATAATCAAGTGATTATTATTTAATTTTTATGTTGACTTTGTAATGATATTGACTAAATAATTTTTTCATATATTTTCTACGAATATTGATGAACTTTTAAATATTGAAAATCTAAAGTTGAAACTAGCTAATTTTATCATGATGATATATTTGAAATCTACTTGAAAATTATTGTAAAATATAGTGAAATTTATGATTTTGAAAGATATAATTGCTATATAATTGGCTGAATCGATGAAGAATTATGATCAATATATTTCATCTCTAGTTAGGTATTTGATGGTAAATGTGGTGAAATATTTGTAGAAAATATTGATTTTAGTGAATTTTGATCTTTTAGTGGGCTCTTACTACATGAATTTAGATACTAAATTATTTCAATGGAAGGATGTCTGTAACAATTAAATAAAATTCATATTTTGAAGAATTTTCTATGGATTTTAAGAGAATTGATATATTAAAGTCGGTTGGATTTAGTGAAGGTTCAGTTAAGATGGTTCTTTCAATGATATTTTGCTAAATTACCTTTGTTAAATATTATTTTAAATGACTAAAAAAGAGAAAATCAACCAATATTCATAAATTGATCGCACAAAATATCCCTGTTTTGGTAAAAGGTTACTCAAAATCCCTATTTAAAAATGTTAACCATGTATTTCTCACAAAGATATATTACACCCAATGATCATTAAATTAGAAAAGAATTGTAACCCTATATTTCTAACTAATAAGCACCTTAATTGGTTAAATGATAACCAAATGTTTCTATTATGACTCCTTTTGCCTCAAACAAAGATTGAAATTTACTCCAAATGATGAAGACTTTCTACCAAAATTATCAATGAATATATTAATAACCATGCATTTCTCACGAAGTTATATTAACTATTGTAATGAACATTAGATGAATAAATTACCTATGAAATACTAAATATTCATATCTTACTTTTTGCTAAATATTATTTTAAATTACTAAACATGACAAAGTTAACCAATAAATTAGTCGCTCGAAATAAGAATTCGGTAAGTTATATTCAAATTATTCACGAATTTCTGATATCTATGATCATCCATTTCTCACTAAATTACCTAAGAATTTTTAACTAATATACATATGCATTAATTAATATACCCTTGCGACACTGTTGAATGTGACCAGTACCCTTACGACAAATACACATAGGGGGACAGAATAATTTGTCGGATAAATTCAGACTATATATATAAAAACTTACAATATGCTATGGTTTTTATTGATTAATTTGTTGTATATTGCATTGATACATCAAAATGTCAGATAATATTTATAAATTAACTAAAAAATACACAAAAATACTATATTACCTAAGAATTCTGTTATTTTTCTAGCTAAATAATTGGTATATGTATCAACTATATAAAAATTGTTATGAATCCAAGAATATTTTAATTAAATGGTACAACATTAGATGAATAAATTACCTATGAAATACTAAATATTCATATCTTACTTTTTGCTAAATATTATTTTAAATTACTAAACATGACAAAGTTAACCAATAAATTAGTCGCTCGAAATAAGAATTCGGTAAGTTATATTCAAATTATTCACGAATTTCTGATATCTATGATCATCCATTTCTCACTAAATTACCTAAGAATTTTTAACTAATATACATATGCATTAATTAATATACCCTTGCGACACGTTGAATGTGACCAGTACCCTTACGACAAATACACATAGGGGGACAGAATATTTTGTCGGATAAATTCAGACTATATATATAAAAACTTACAATATGCTATGGTTTTTATTGATTAATTTGTTGTATATTGCATTGATACATCAAAATGTCAGATAATATTTATAAATTAACTAAAAAATACACAAAAATACTATATTACCTAAGAATTCTGTTATGTTTCTAGCTAAATAATTGGTATATGTATCAACTATATAAAAATTGTTATGAATCCAAGAATATTTTAATTAAATGGTACAACCAAAACATGGATTTCTAACTAAATTTTTAAATTTATCTGGAAATATTTTACTTAAGGAATTCCTATATTTAAAATAACCTTTCACTAAATTGCCTAAAAATTTGGTATATGATATTGTTAAATAAAATAATCATAATAATAAAAAATAATAATATTATGTCGGGGCATGAAAAATAATATAATTGTATGACTAATAAATTTGCAATACAAGTGCATAATTAACAAAGACTTTGCAATAAATGGGCATGATTAACAAAGACACTAGAAATATTATCTTTACATTTTGTCGAAGATGATTATGGCAGTAATATCAGAGGAGAATCAATGGACAGAAGAAAAGCATCATTATGATTTATAATAATTGTAAATATAATTGTATATATAATTGTAAATTTCCATATATATAAATAACACTATATAAAAAATTAATACAATAATTAAAACAAAATGAATATGTTTTAATCAAAAAGATTTAAAGTAAAACAATAAATTTATAAAAACAAATTAAAATATTTATTTCCGAAAAAAATAATAACCAATACATCCAGCATCTTCATGGTTCTTGCGAAGATTTTTTTTCCATTTTGATGAACTCATGGGTTTATTTCATTCTGAATAATCTAAAAATAATATTATAAATACCATTCCCTTCATCATATCATCAACATTTGGTAGTTGCGCCCAATATAATTAATTACCAAGATGATTTCATATTATTCAATGTTTGAAAATTTCCTACATTATAGTACCGTCATTATGTATGTTAATAATTCATTTGACTTTGATATTGTATTGATTTGTATTGAGAACTTACATGTATATAGTATGATATTCATTAATCAGTGTTGAACAGGCTTGACAATTGTGAACATTCTTCTCGTGACACTTAGAACAAACAATTACGTGACCGCACGGTAAATACAAAACCGAAACTTGATTTTCTTTACAAATTGAGCAAGTTAAATACCTTTTCTTAACATCGTTCAGTTTTTTCGTTAGCTTATTTTCAATCAAATCGGCTTTAGCTATCCATTCATAAATCAAATTAGTGTTTTCAAAATGTAGAAATTGTAACCATGGTTGAACCTTCAAATGTCTAAGTAACATCATATTGTATAACAATAATGATAAGCATGACTAGTACCCTTGCAACCTGTTGAGTGTGAGCAGTACCCATAGGGGGACAAAATATTTTGTCGGATAAACTCAGAGTATATATAATAATAATAATAATAATAATAATAATAATAATAATAATATAATAATAATAATAATAATAATAATAATAATAATATACTTTGAAAATAAATAATAAGAAATTTGAAAATAATTTTGAAAATGATAATAATAATATTTTATAAATAAAATAAGAATTTTGAAGAAAATAATCATGAAAATATTGAAAATCGTGAGAATTATGAAAATGTTAAAAATCATGAAAATGATGAAAATGTTGAAAATGATAAAAACGTTGAAAATTATGAAAATGTTCCTGAAAATGTTGAAAATCGTGAAAATATTGAAAATGATTAAAATGTTGAAAATGTTGAAAATGATGAAAACGTTAAAAATTATGAATTATGAATTATGAAGTAAATAATAATAAAACATCGAAAATAAAATAATAAGAACTTCGCAAAAAATAATAATAGTAATAATTATAATAACAATAATAATAATATACTTTGAAAATAATTTGAAAATAATTCTTTGAAAATAATACTTTGAAAAATATTCGATGAAAAGTTTCTGAAATAATCATGAAAATGTTGAAAATCGTGAAAATATTGAAAATGTAGAAAATTATTAAAATAATCATGCAAATGATGAAAATGATGAAAACGTTGAAAATTATGAAAATGTTCCTGAAAATGTTGAAAATCGTGAAAATATTGAAAATGATGAAAATGTTGAAAATGATGAAAATATTGAAAATGATGAAAACGTTAAAAATTATGAAAATGTTCCTAAAAATAATCATAAAATATTGAAAATCGTAAATTGATGCAGAAAATAAAATAATAAGAACTTCGCAAATAATAATAATAATAATAATAATAATAATAATAATAGTAATAATACTAATAATAATAATAATAATAATAATAATAATAATAATAATAATAATAATAATAATAATAATAATAATAATAATAATAATAATAATAATAAATAGGAGTTTTACAACATTAATTTCACAAAATACACTGAATGAGATTCATCGATTATGACACCACAACTCTGACATCTACTACAGTTTTTCAAACATATGGAACAAATAATGATATGACCTTGAAAATAATAATATTTAAAAAATAATGATATGACCTTGAAAATAATAATATTTTGAAAAATAATAATATGACCTTGAAAATAATAATATTTTGAAAAATATTTAATATGACCTTGAAAATAATAATATTTTGAAAAATAATAATATGACCTTGAAAATAATAGTATGACCTTGAAAATAATAATATTTTGAAAAATAATAATATGACCTTGAAAATAATAATATGACCTTGAAAATAATAATATTTTGAAAAATAATAATATGACCTTGAAAATAATAATATTTTGAAAAAATAATAATATGACCTTGAAAATAATAATATTTTGAAAAATAATAATATATCCTTGAAAATAATAATATTTTGAAAAATAATAATATGACCTTGAAAATAATAATATGACCTTGAAAATAATAATATTTTGAAAAATAATAATATATCCTTGAAAATAATAATATTTTGAAAAACAATAATATGACCTTGAAAATAAAAATATTTTGATAATAATAATATGACCTTGAAAATAATAATATGACCTTGAAAAATAATAATATATCCTTGAAAATAATAATATTTTGAAAAATAATAATATGACCTTGAAAATAATAATATGACCTTTAAAATAATAATATTTTGATAATAATAATATGACCTTGAAAATAATAATATTTTGAAAAATAATAATATATCCTTGAAAATAATAATATTTTGAAAAATAATAATATGACCTTGAAAATAATAATATTTTGAAAAAATAATAATATGACCTTGAAAATAATAATATGACCTTGAAAAATAATAATATGACCTTGAAAATAATGAAGTTATAATAATGTTATAATAATAATAATATTATTAATACCCTTGCGACATGTTGAATATGACCAGTACCCTTACGACAAATACACATAGGGGGACAGAATATTTTGTCGGATAAACTCGGACTATATAATAATAATAATAATAATAATAATAATAATAATATTGATTAAAACTTCGAAAATAATAATTTTGAAAATAACATCTTCCGCGTGGGCGTTAATATCTTTCCCAATAATAATGATAAATTAAATTATTACGTAATCGACAATTAAAACAAAAAATATTATATAATCAACGATTTAAACAAAATTAGATGTCTTTGTTACTAAAAAATAGAACGACCTTGGCGAGTCATCGGATCAATGATCGGATCAAAAATGTTACTAAAAATATATTCAAAATGTTACTAAAAATAGATGTCTTTGTTACTAAAAATAGAACGACCTTGGCGAGTCATCGGATCAATGATCGGATCAAAAATGTTACTAAAAATATATTCAAAATGTTACTAAAAATAGATGTCTTTGTTACTGAAAATAGAACGACCTTGGCGAGTCATCGGATCAATGATCGGATCAAAAATGTTACTAAAAATATATTCAAAATGTTACTAAAAATAGATGTCTTTGTTACTGAAAATAGAACGACCTTGATGATTCAGCGACTGAGTCATGGTCTTTGTTTAAATTACCTTGGTAATTAAAACTTGATGATAATAATAATAATAATAATAATAATAATAATAATAATAATAATAATAATAATAATAATAATAATAATAATAATAATAATAATAATAATATTAATAACAAATTTTGAAAATATCTTCGAAAATAATAATAATAATAATAATACTATTGATAGTAATAAATAATAAATCCCATGGGCGCGTCATTGTCTTTGTTCAAAAAATAAATGAGTCATCGTTTCAAAATGAGCTATCGAAGAATAATTTTCGTTGGCGGGAACCTTTAAAAATTTAAAAATAATAATATGACCTTGAAAATAAATGTCTTTGTTCTACAAATGACCTTGAAAATACATGTCTTTGTTCTACAAATGACCTTGAAAATAAATAAATAATAATAATAATAATAATAATAATAATAATAATAATAATAATAATAATAATAATAATAATAATAATAATAATAATATAATAATAATATAATAATAATATAATAATAATAATAATAATAATAATAATAATAATAATAATAATAATAATGAGATATACAGCTCATTCGAAAGGTTTTGGATTGAGCTTTAAAATGAGCTATCGATGAATAATTTTCGTTGGCGGGAACCTTTAAAAATTTAAAAATAATAATATGACCTTGAAAATAAATGTCTTTGTTCTACAAATGACCTTGAAAATAAATGTCTTTGTTCTACAAATGACCTTGAAAATAATAATATTTTGAAAAAATAATAATATGACCTTGAAAATAAATGTCTTTGTTCTACAAATGACCTTGAAAATAATAATATTTTGAAAAAATAATAATATGACCTTGAAAAAATAAATGTCTTTGTTCTACAAATGACCTTGAAAATAATAATATTTTGAAAAATAATAATAAAATAGTCAAATGACCTTGAAAATGGTCTAGGGAAAAATGTTAATAACTTTTATACTACTAATGATAAAAATTATTTCTATGGCTCAAAAGATAGATCTCCGTCTGGGCTTCAAATTGATGTATCAATTGTTAATTAATTTTGAAAACTCAAAAAGTTCTGGCGCCCCGAAAAGTAGGACTCCGCTGGCACAGTTAATAATATTTTGAAAAATAATAATAATTATATGACCTTGAAAAATGGTCTCGGGAAAATGTTAATAACTTTATGAATAGTGATGATGATGATACTTTCAATAGCTCATTCGAAAGGTCTTGCACCAAGCTTCAAAATGATGTATCAATATTTAAATAATTTTGAAAACTCAAAAAGTTCTGGCGCCCCGAAAAGTAGGACTCCGCTAGCACAGTTAATAATATTTTGAAAAATAATAATAAAAATAATAATATTTTTGAAAAATAATAATATGACCTTGAAAATAAATGTCTTTGTTCTACAAATGACCTTGAAAATAAATGTCTTTGTTCTACAGATGACCTTGAAAATAAATGTCTTTGTTCTACAGATGACCTTGAAAAAAATGTCTTTGTTCTACAAATGACCTTGAAAATTTTATGAGTCATACGACCTTGAAAATGACCTTGAATGAGTCATACGACCTTGAGAATGACCTTGAATGAGTCATGGTCTTTGTTTAAATGACCTTGAATGAGTCATATGACCTTGAATGAGTCATGGTCTTTGTTCTACAAATGACCTTGAAAATTTTATGAGTCATCCGATGAGTCATGGTCTTTGTTTCAATGACCTTGATGAGTCATATGTCTTTGTTCTACAAATGACCTTGAAAAAAAAAATTTTTTAAAAATTTTTTCCGGCCGGGGGGGGGGGGGGTGGGGGGGGTACTGTGCTAGCGGAGTCCTGTTCTAGCGGTGCCCAATCCATCTACTCTCGTAAGGTCTCGAAAGTATTAAATCGAACATTTTCGTATCGTTTTATATCTTTATCTGAGATTTTAACAGTTTCAACTGATGGTAAATAATATTTTGTAGTCTCTTTATCAGTATCTGGTATTGAAATCGCTTCATTGTTTGACTTTGCCCAATTTTAACCATCAGTCCAAAGTGAAAGTTGAATTTTTGACCACTTTTTAACAATTTCAAAACTACCATTAATGCTCATTCAATTTAATTAATGCTCGTTTAAATATTATTCCTCCTTTAATATGATTTGAAAGTAAACCGATGAACTTGAAATTAATTAATTTCTCTCTCAAAAAGTAAATGAATCCATTAACAATGAAAATATTAAAATCAACTGCTGCACTTTTCTAAAAATTTCTTATTCATATATATAATATTATAAGAACCTTTTTTCCAATTTCATCACTAATTTTATTTTCCATTGAATTTATTAAAAAGAGCTTGAAGACTATAAATCAGTAAAATATCGATGTTTTTGAAAAAGGCAGTGCCGAAAATTCGTGATTATCAAAAACATCGATATATTACTGATTTATAGTCTTCAAGTTCTTTTTAATAAATTAATAAATAAAATATATATATATATATATAGATATATTACTGACAGTTATAAGTAGAATAATAAGACAAATTTCTTTTAAATAAATTTAACATTGATTTCTATTTCTATATTCATAGTAATGATAACTAAATTTTGAAATAAAATGGTAAAAAATCATGTGGATTAATTAAAGTTATATTTAGGAATTTTAGCATTTCTTGTTGACTGTTCGGATGGATATCGAAATCACATTATAAGAGAAAAAGTTCAATTATCTCACTTGTATACTCATGAATTGCAACACAACTGCCAACGTAATAATAACAGTAATTCTGCGAATCATCAACTTGATTCAACAAAGAACCTTGCGATAAGGTTTGATTACAATCATCGTCTTCAAATTCATATTCTGATGCGTAAGTTGAATTTCCTCTATTGCTAAGACTGGCCATTGCTTCCGCGGGTGTTGATACGATCTCTACTGGTCCAATACTACGTATAACTTCTATTCTTCTTGAATGAGTATTGTTTGCTTCTTTATGCCTTTAGAAATAAACAAACATTAAGGTTATTTAAATTACTGTTCAACTCAATTACTCTTTTATTTTAGATTTTCTTTGAATTTTCGAGATCGATTTAGATAGCTATAAAAAGCAATCAATAAATGGGTTAAATTATAAAAAAAGTTATAAAAACAGACAACCTAAATTACAACAATGAATTAACTTAATACAGGTGTTAATTCTTAAAGTGCATAATGATAATAATTGTGTAAAAATGTGTAAGAGGCATAACATATATATTCAAACATATTAACAGTTAAATAAATTTCATAGAAATTTTCATGTCAATTTTAGACTTTAACCATGAAAGATTTCTAAAATTTATTGCATTATTGTATTAAATCTTATTCAATTATAATATTTTAATTACTCCATTTTTTCAGTATTTTCGGAGTATTTTCATTAGGACAATAAATCAAAATATTTTCCAATGTAACAGGAAAATATTTAAAAAATTAATTGATCTATAGTTATAATGAAAATAAGTGAAATATTAAAATTAAACAAAATATTACTGCTAATTACTATATGAAATCGGTGATTTATACGAGGCCCTTGAATTTAAATTTTAGACTTACATTACCAATTAAAACCAATAAATTATTCGCTAAAAGGATTCAAAAAACAATAAATGGATTAAAAAAGAATCTTTATAAAATCAGCAAACTTCTTTTCAGGATAATCAAAATTTCAATATAGAATTTAACGGTAAAATTGAAATACGAAAATTTTGAAAAGATATCCTCTGCAAATCATTTAAAAGTGCCTGTAGACCAAGTAATGATATTACATTAGAGGCCAAGGACCAAATGTGAAGCAGTTCAGAGTATATTGCGTAATTCAATACAATGTATTAGTTATTACGCAATATACATTACTATTTAAGAGTGATAACTCTGTGTTAATATTAATAAATCTTTAGATGGAACCAATTGTTGTAACTGGCGACCACGCCAAAAATGTTCACACAATGACGACTCAAGGAGAAGAGAAAAAGTCTGCAAGAGTCGCGCTACCGAAACGTGCTCAAGAACTCTTGGATATGGAAATTAGAAGATACGACGGCAGGTGTCAGACAGCACATGTACAACATAAACAAGAAAGGTCAAGAGTAAGATATATCAATCTGATACAAAAAACAGACAATGTTAGAAATTATGGAAGAACAGAAGAAAGATAAATTGTTCCAGGAAGTGATGGAAATTCTTAAGAATCAGATAGATTTTCGGAAGGAAGCGTTTCTAAATATTTTTTTATTCAGATATAAAGATCGGTTAAAGATATCGGATGATATGCTGGTATTGGAATCAGACAAAATAGATCTAGTGATAATCCCAAAAAGCTATCAATCTAAACTAGTGATTAAAATACATGAAGATTTATGTCACGTTGGAATTAAGAAATTATTTGGAAGGGAATTTTTTCTGGCTGAAAATGCAAGAAACCGTTAAAGAGATAGTAAAACGATGTGTCACATGTGCAAGACGGAAAATAGACCAAAGGAGGACAAAGGAAATTTTAATTCCACACGAAAGTTCTGAATTTCTAGAACAGATTATGATGGATGTTGCTTTCATGGAGAGAACTTCAACCGATAAAAAGTATGTTATCGTTATTATTGATAGGTTTAGCAAATTAGTAAGTTTAACGGCTACAGCAAACCAAGATGAAAAAACTATTTTGAAGACACTAATGAACAATTGGATTTACAAATATGGTAAACCTCAAAGTATATTGACAGACAGGGGTGAAATTTTGAAAGCAAATATTTTAAGGAAAAATTAATGCAAGAATTCGCCTCGCCATATCAACATCAGTCGAATGGCTTAGTGGAAAGAGCTATCAGAACAATGAGAGATTTACTTGTGACTACGATGAAAGGGGGCTGTGCTGAAAAACAGTGGCACGAACTGCTGCCTCGAATTGAATTCAGTATAAATGCAACTTATCAAAGTTCTACAAAATATTCACCATTTGAGATAGTATATGGACGGAAAATAACGTTATACGCTAATTCTAGACTCAAACATCAAGTACACGATATTTCAGAAGAAGCACAAAAGAATAACAAGCAAGCAGCGCAAAAGATGAGAACATTCGAAAAAGACAAAAGAATTAAACGACATTTTGAAGTGGGGGAGGAGGTACTGTTAAGACGAGAACCACATAGAAGAAACAAAAATGATATTCAATATGATGGTCCATATAAAATTCTTAGTTTTGTTTCAGATCATTAAGTTGAATTGCAATACGACGCGGCACCGACGAATCGAATGGTTAAAGAGATGACATCAATCTTATGAAGGGGAGAGTAATGATATTACATTAGAGGCCAAGGACCAAATGTGAAGCAGTTCAGAGTATATTGCGTAATTCAATACAATGTGTTAGTTATAACGCAATATGCATTACTATTTAAGAGTGATCACTCTGTGTTAATATTAATAAATCTTTAGATGGAACCAATTGTTGTAACTGACCATATTTCTATTTCCAAAAGTAAATACGAGAGAAAAAATAATTTTTGAAAATTATTTATATTTTTCTATGGTCATTGTGGGACTGCGACGTTCCCAAAGCTGACCTATTCCACGAATCATTGGTCAAATTAATAAAATGTACAGAATCAAATTCTTTCGCATTAAATAATTTCTTCATTCTATAAAAGATTACTACTATAAAAACGAGTTAGGGAACATGTTTATAATTATTTCGATCATACTTATCTTATATCATACCGTACTTCGGAATAGTTCAGTTAACTTGAAGCCATAAATATAAAAAAAAATCCATTTTCCAGCGTTAGATAAGAAGAAATACAATAGCTACAGAAATGCATAATCAACTGGTTAAAATTTACCGGTTTAATTTGTTAGTATTTATTTTGAAAGATATAAAGAAGCGCTAGTATCATGATTTATCAGGGATTAGACAATGTTCATTGAAAGAATAACTCTGACACCATTCAAAAAAGGGTATAAATTTACAAGTTTTATTAATCGAATGATTTTATTTATATAATAGTTACAAATATTTAGTAAAACAAGAACGTGGTCGCCTCCCACAGCTTTTATGAAACATGATATTAACAACAATATTAATAGTGCCATGCTGCAATTTTCCACCTTTCTCATATTGTAACAATTTTTGAAGTACACCATTACACAGGTCAAGTGTCAGTTGCTTTGATTTGGAACTTCTTCCTTTCAATTCAATACAATTTTGATAAAAAAAATCGCTATTTTGTTAGAAAAGTGGATTTCGCTTAATTTTTCTAAAATACGCGATTTTTCTTTCTGTGAATTATTTTTGACCTGTCTTAAACTATTTGCGCGCCATTTATTTATTAATTGCCTAACAAAAATTTATTTAGAAAACAAAAAAAAATATTAAGCTCAATTTTTCTTAATGTATACATCTTTTCGGATGGAGGGAGTATTTATTTTGTGATAGACAAATATAGTAGAAAAAGTTCGAGATTAATAAAAAATAGTTTTATAAGTATTACTATGATAATCAGGGTCATGGGGAAAAAAGAAGAAACAGTACTTTGTGTCGGATCCGAGCTCAATTCAATGGATAGATTTAAAAATTGAGAAATCATTTTATTATTACACATTAAAAAATTTCTTCTACCTATAAATTAATATGAATAATAATTTGACTCAGTTAGAAAAAAAAATGTGTGATTTTAGTGATGTAATCAGTTTTTACAGAAATGAAAACGCAAAGACAGCCTCCTTACTGGTAAAAGTTTAATCAAGAATTAATAATGTTTTTAATTATGTATAATTTAAATTAATATAATTAAATAAAAAAATTAATATATAACCAAACTCTATATATTACACTGAAGTAAATAAAACATTCAATTACATTTATCTTAAATTCTTTAACATTTTAGAGGTCAAAATATTTTCTACCCACATCCAACCTTGAACTCCTTGGCTCTTAGGAATATCAGACAAAAAATCAAAATCACTTGGTAAGTTGATTGCATTGGCCAATTAATAAAATTAAGAAACCTCGATTATGTAACCTTTGTGAATCGGAAAATTAACACACACAAAATTGAAATTATTGTAACATTACAACAGAAAGGTTTAAAATATAAATTATAAATTACAATATCTAATTATGTATGAGAATGTTGAAATTTTTAAGTGTCGGTTAAAATTGTCGATATTAGAATTATTATATATCAAAAATATTTGTTTTAATAATGGTTATTTCGGGTGAATAAGTTATTAATGATATATAAAGGCTTAAGTGTTATTAATAAAAAGATGATCAATAATAAGGAGTGATTAATAAATGAAATGGTAAATAACAAATCAAAAATGAAGATAAAGGATTTTAATGATAATATAATACACCTAAGTTCTAAGATAAATTGTAAAAAAGTTAAAATCCCTTTTTGATAACACCTAAGATCTAATTATAATTATTAGTAATCCGATGGAACTGGGGGGACAACAAATATGAAACTACATAAACTATTCGCTAATATAAAGATTTCGAAGCGCATGCAAGTGATTAATAAAAGTGAAGCATCATATACAATTGGCAGTGCCAGCATGCGCTTATCCGTTATTCTTACTGATATCCCGAGAGGTTCGGGCTGATCTGCTTGGTCATGTGTTGATGAATGTTGACTATTGTTATTTAATTCCTTAGTATTTCTATTGAGATTCGAAACACTTCGAGATCGTCTCTTTTCGGGATCAACTTTCGATACAATTCGACTTAACAATGATATTTTTGACGATTCAGTTGGAGTATATTTACTATCTATTGAAGTCTTTCGAGATGACCGAATTGAATGAAATATAAAATTTTTCCTTGCAAGTACCACTGGTTTTATTGACGAAAGAGTTGCCTGGTTTTATTCACAAATATACAACCAAATAAGAAAAATAAATTATCAAATCTATTAAAATACACTTAGGCGGATAAAGTTAATAAATATCTTTATATGATTTATAATCATTTTAATGCCATTGTTAATCCAGGAGAAATTATGTACTTATAAATGTTATAAATGTTAGAACCTCTTCTAAACATTTCAGTAATTGAACTCATATTATAAATTGTATTCAATATCACAATATTGTTTAATATTTAAAAAAACTTTTCGGCATTGAATCAAACAATCTCAAAACAATTTATCAGAAGAATTCAATATTAAAATTAAAATCGAAGTAATTTTTTTTATTTAAATTTATATTTTATAATTAAAACTTATTTTAAATTTTACTCATTTACGACTTGAATTTAAGTCATTCTAACAACTCGCTTTAAAATATTTATCCAAATAATTTAATATTTAAAATTTAAATAGAATAATTATTCTTTTGACTAGTTTATAATTAAAATACTTATTTCTAATTTTAATTATTTTTGACTTAAATTCACTTTAAACTATTCTGACAAATCATCCGAAATCAACTCTCTTTTCAAAGTCGGATGTTCAAAATGGGTTTTGTTGAAAAATTGGTTACGTCTTATAGATATTATAAAATGAGTAGCGCCTTGGTAGTGGTATTCTTCCGTTTGCATTTGTTAATTTTAAACATTAAACCTTGATGGACATTCTGTTTAAATAAATCTTAAAATAAATTAGACAGTATCCAATTGGCAGTATATAAAACTTTCATAATACTTTCCAAATATTAATTCCTTATTGTAACTAGACTCGCGCTTATGTCCAAAAAAACGTTAATTTGTATCTATATTTCATTCGACTTTTTACAGAAGTCATATTTCATATTAAATGCCTCAAACACATATGAGAACATGACAAATATTGCAGATTATTTAATGATAATTATAAATAATCGGATATATTTTCTTAGATATATTATTTTTAAAATTCTCAAAGGCCATCGGCTTTTCAAAAGATTTGACAATAATTTTTAAATTATTACTTTAATGTCTCAATGTCATTCTAAATATTTTACCAAAATTTTAATTTAATTACTTATTTAAAATTATTAATTATTTTTAAAATATTGCCTTAATTTACTTTAATTTACTAAATTTTAAACTATCACCTTAATGTCTCAATGGTCATCGATTCTTCTAAACATCTAACTAAATTTTAAATCCAATACTTATTTTTAAAATATTGCTCTAATTTACTAAATTTTAAATTATCACCTTAATGTCTCAATGTTATTCCAAATATCTTACCAAAATTTAAATTTTTTATTACTTATTTTTTAAATATTTCATTTTTATTATTCCAACAACAATATATGCATCAGAGAAATCTTATTCATTCATATTATAAGTAAATCCGTATCTTTGTAACAAAATGACGAGAAAATAATTTTTTTAATTTTAATTCTTTATCATTTGTTATTATTATTAAATTATAATGCTCATTATCTAAAAATTTCTAGATGAAAATTTTTTTATTACATCTTACTAGAATTAAATTCAGGTTCCGTAACTGGTTTATAAATTGAAAGCAACAACAAGTTTTTCAAGATTTGAACAATTTTAATAAATATAAATGTATAAATCATTGCAAATAATAAGAAAGAGTTAAAAACTAGTTTAAAAGTACAATATAACAAAATAAAGTTCCTAATAAAGTTATAAT
Organism: Schmidtea polychroa; assembly: GCA_959609185.1. Lineage (NCBI taxonomy): Eukaryota > Metazoa > Platyhelminthes > Tricladida > Dugesiidae > Schmidtea > Schmidtea polychroa. The sequence goes on from CAUHTR010002392.1 coordinate 50,967, forward strand.
AATCATAAAATATGCAATATAATAAAATAAGTAATCAAATTACTAACAGATTTCGACGAGTCTGTTTTTTTCTTATTTTCTTCTTTATTCATGGTATCAGGATAATCGTAAATAGTATCAATCGCTAATTTATCTTCCCTGAACATCAAAATTAACAAGGATAAAATATAGGACAAATGTCACAGAATTACATTTGAATTTCTAGATTTTCAATTTCAGACACTGGATTGATTGAATCCTAATGTATAATTATGAATAATAATATTGCCATAGTTAGTTAAGGATGTTTTAATATTTATCAAAGGACAAGATTCAAGTTTACATTATTATTAACTAATTAGGATATATACACGTTAATTGCCACGAGGTACTTCTTACATGACTTTCTACGGCAGTCAAAGTGTCAAGAAACTAATTTTTGATATTGATAAATAATATATATATATATATACCAAATAATAGAATCATCTGTTTAACATGATAGTGATAGTAAATTGAGTCTGTAGTTTAAAAGATTATTAATATTTATAAATAAATCTTTAGAAAACATTATTCAGGAATTGAAATTTTATTCAAATATTGATGTCGCAAACATTTCAAGTAACATAATTACTGCATTAATTTGCTCCAAACTAAAATATAACCAATTTCAAACTTCTTTTTGTTAAGTCAAATTCTTTCTGTTAATTCTTTCAGTCAAATTCTTTCTGTTAAATTCTTTTTGTTAAGTCAATAATTATTGTGTTAAATATAAAAACCAAAAAAAAAAATCCATAGAATTGTCAAAATTTACATTTCTAATTCAAAAATTTTATAAAAAATTATTACAAATTTAATATTCTCAATAACGGCCAAATGATAGTATAGTTTTGAATTACGATTAATATTACACAAGTTAAGAATGCAAATATAATATTATATAATAATTGTTTATCTTATCATATAACAAACTCGAGAACTATTTATAAAATGTGAATTAGAATTATCAGGGTTTTGAATGTTGTTTAAATTTTAAAGAAAATTCATTTTCGTTATTTCGAATACAAAAAAATTTCATCTTTTTTATTCTCACTCCTTAGAATATGCAAATTTTCTATTTTGATAAATCCAACAGCTTGATAACGTTTATATTATATTATATGAAGTTGGAAACTATAATATTTCATTACATTACATTTCTTATTTAAAGACTAAATTTCTCTAATCGACAAAAAATAATATAAGAACTTTTTTCAAATTTCACCATTTATTTCTTTTTCATTGTATTTATTACAAAGCTTGACTATGAATCAGTAAATATATCGACGTTTTTGATATATTTACTCATTCGTGTGAAAGTAATTAAATTGAAGTATTTAATTTTTTATTTAAAGTATTTAATTTCCAGATTTAAATAGATTTAAATAATATAATTAAAGTAAATAATAAATTAAATATATTTAAGAATGATTGAAGATTAAAATATAAAATATTTATTGAATGCTTGTGTACGAATATTCCCTATTCAAATATTAACTCATGCTTGCAAAAATATCCTCTAAGTTAAAAACAGTGATTGTTTTAATATGAGAGATTTTTGGGTTGTTTTTAAAATATGGATGTAATTAATTTAAGAAACCAAACATCTAATAATAGTCAGACTTTTAATAAAGACAGAAAATAAGAAATTATTTTATGAGAAAAATTTTGTACTTTTCTTTAAATTATATTTTTCAAATCTTGGTTCAATATTAGAAAGAAATATTCTTAAGCTGCTTTATGCTTTTAATTTACTGAGGTATTTTATTTGTATCTGAAATAAGATTGAAAATCCTTGCTCGCGAGAATAGGTTGTAAAAATGCAATTACTATTATTAACAATTTTACACTCTCTAATCAAGTGAGTATACACCCACTTTTTAAACTTTTTATCTCACAATAACATAATTTACTGGCATAATTTAATCATATGACAAAACTATAAAAATTAAATGTAAACAAAATGTCCAATGTATAAAAATAATTCCCAATCTAGGAAATAAATCAATACTTAATGTGGTAAAAAAGTGCATACTACCCTAAATAATCAATAATAACGGGAAATTAACAAGATCTTCTTACGACAATGTCAATAAAATATTCGGAAGCTTTGACAAGTTTGATTATATTACTATCAATCAATATTCACTTCACCGTCAATATTGATTTTAAATATAAATCTTTATCTATGTTTACTAAAATTTTTATTTTATAACTTTCGTTAATTTTAAAAGGGTTTATTATTAATTTATAATAACCGAGCAAGAATATTAGTATTAAACAAAATGAAATGCTAAGGTTGAAAACAAGCATTCAATAGTTTACCAGCCTTATAAATAAATTGAGATAAGAACTTCAAGATATGATCATTACACGTGAGAAAACATCAATTGGAAGTACGTTTAGTTACATTGGAGAGTTAAAGAGCACCTAGATCCTGGTGGTATATATCAGTTATCAAACATATACAACTTTTTAAACGAGGACAAAGAAAGAAAATAATCAAGGTCAAGATTATAGGCAATGATAATGATTAAAAAATCTTAGATATAAAGAGGCAATCCTTATTAAGTCTAAACAACAGACAACCAATTCGAAAAAGAAAGCAAGTCATTTAATTTTCGGTTGATAATAGTGAAACTAAATGCTTTACTGTAACAGCACTGTATAAAAATTAAACATAGAATCATAGTCGGGAGGCTATTGATCTAATTTTCGTGAGGAATTTTGCGAAATTTTGGAAATTTAAAAAATATTTGAAATTTCGAAAGTTATTTTTTATTTGAGAATTTTGTTAAGTAATTGGCTTTGAGTGTGGCTCTAAGTTTTGAAATTTTATAAAATTAAATAATCTGTTATACAATGATTTAAGAAATATCAGCGAAATAAAATCATAAACACAATCGGAAATTTGTGAAAAACAATAAAATTATTTTAAAATTTTAAATTAAAACAAAATCCAATAAAAATGTAGATAATTTGAAAAGAAAGATCAAAATCTTCAAATTCAATTTCAAACTGTTTCATAGTGGAAAATTCTCATTTTTTGTTTTTTTAAACTTGAAACTTGCACTAAAAGCTTATAAAAAAAAGATCTGACACATTTGAAATTTAAATAAAATCAAATTGAAATAAATAAGTATTTTGATTTATCAATTGTATAAATGATGTCATTTTATTTCATTTTAGCTTACAAATAACATCAGTCAAATGTTCACCATTATTGTAAACAAACTGTTGAAGACGTTCGTGAAAGTTTTCCATAATTCGGTGGATTATTTCATGTGGAATAGCCTCAATTCCTCAACAAATTGCATCTTTCAATTGTTCAATAGATCGGGCCGATGATTTTAGGTATCCCCAGAGGAAAAATTCACATGGATTCAATTCAGGTGATAGAGTAGGCTAACCGGGGTGACCTCGAATGAAATTAAATGACCGGGAAACATTTCCCTCAAAATTTCCATTGAACGTCCAAGTTCATCCAATTTTGGTCGCAGAAAAGTGTCCAACAACACGCAATATCGTTCATAATTTACGGTACGGATTAAATTGTGGACCCAAAATACCTAATTCTCCTATCACACACCATACAGTTACATGCAAGGGACGTTCGTGTAAGTCATGAAGATTTTTTGGGACCATTACGAATATTTTATCTAATACTATTTTTTACTATCAAAACTTTAAAAAATAAGTCCCAAAAAACTTTCAAGTTTAAACCTCGTTCCTGTTTATGAATGTAATCACTAATATTAAGTCAAACAGTAACTTAAATAAAATATTTAAATCTCCCATATTATCGAAACAAATAACCCGGGCTTTTAATACGATTTTTTAAACATTATTTTTTTTAATGGGAAGGTTGAATTTATTTATTTATTTATTAGCCAAATGAATACCTGCAGCAGATTTCACAGGAAAGATAAATCAGTTAATATTATAGCATATTTCATTAAACAAACATTCCCTATAAGCAAACAAAAAATGACTAAGATTCTATCATGCACATAAACATTTTGTCAAGCAGGGAAATATTTTCTTTGAAAAGTACGTCTGGTAAAAAGAACCTTTATTTTATTGATCGCTTTGAATCTGTTTTCGTTTTTGATGATATTTTATTTATTCTCAATCTAACAAAACATCAAAAAACATTTTGTTGCGTAGAATGAAAATAAATTAAATATCCTCTTATTTGAATATTATTTTTGAATTCCTTTATTGAAGAACGACCTATGTATTTTAATTAGTTTAATAACTGCTACAAGTGTAATATCAAATCGACCTTATTGTTTATCAATTTATATATACTAGTGATCGCACTAGTAGTCGAAATTCAACCGTAATTCATTAAATTTTTAAGTTTGAATGTTTTGAAAGTTTTCCCATCATTTTGTATATTATTTACACAGTTTTGACTTTCACTCAAATATATACATCCCTTCTTATTTCTAACTCCAACCCGTAAATGTTCTATGCATAATGAAACTGTGTGAATGCAAAAAAAACATGTAATTAAATTATTGAAGACAAAATTACACAGGGTTTAAATAATAAAATATACTTACCAACTCACTTTGTTAAATACATAAAGAACCCATTTGAAATCAATCAATAATTAATGTGAAATAATTTATTTAATTTAATGTATATATAAAAATTCTCCATGCGCGCAATATACTTAAAATGACAAAGTTTTCTCTTCACGTATATATAGATATTAGCAATTGATTAATTGCATTAATTAATTGGCATTAATTAAATTATAGATTTTAGTTAATTACCCTAAGTTCTTGTCTATAAGCGGACTCGTGCATAAACCGGTTTCTCTAAATCACATATATTAAAAAATTTTTTTTATCTTAGATAAGCCGGACTCATGGATAAGCCGTAAAGTTTTTAAGTAATTCCGCGCATATTTATTGGACCTCAACGTGCGTAATGGCATCCCGTTGATCTTTACAGCAAGATAGTCTACAAAACCGCATAATAGGAATGGCCCTCATATGGTAGCAAACTGGTTTATATGCGACATTGCATAAATAATAAAAAAAAGTCACCCATTATTTATCCAATATTTTAATAAAATATCCAATAAATTATTAAAACATCCATATTTTACTAAAAAACCAATAAATTATTAAAATATCTAATAAATTATTAACCCATCCAAAGATTTATTAAACCATCCAAAGATTTATTAAACCATCCAAGATTTATTAAAACTATCCAAAGATTTATTAAAAAAATAAGATGCGTGCATAGTTTTGCATATTTAAAAGAAATGAAATTTTGAATTTAATTGAAATTAACATTATGAGCTTGAAGAAAAAAAGAGGAAGCCTGAAAAAATAAGGAAAAACGTCAGCAATTTGAAAGAATAAAAGTTGCCGTTCTTTTTTTATTTTATTTTTTATTTTTAATATTTATGTTAAATTTTCGTAGTTTTGGTTGTTTTCATGCGTAATGTTTTTTATTGATCCACAAGTCAAAAATATTTTTATATTTTTTTTTATTTTTATATAAGATTTTATTTGTTTTAAATATATTTCTAAGTTTTTTTTTATTTGAAAGGCCATTTTTTCTTATTTTTTAATAAATCTTTAGATGGTTTAATAAATCTTTGGATAGTTTAAGGATTTATTGGATATTTTAATAATTTATTAGATTTTTTAGTAATTTATTGATACTTACGATTTATCGGCATATACGATTTTCGGGTTTAAAATCTTTTTGTTTTAATTGCCATTTGACACGTGTGTGCAGGGGCAATAAATATATACCTCTTATCATAAAATTTCTTTAATCCCTGGTAAAATGCAAATATTTTTGGAATGCAAGAGACTCGAAAATCTTATCCCAATCACCGTAAACTAGCGGTGAAATATCAGAAGAGTATGGCAATGCGGCAGCAGCTTAAGGAGTTTGGAACAGATGAGTCAATATCCGGGGTGGAAAAAACAAAAGCCTGTTATTAAAGCGATGCCTCCGAAACGCGTTGCCGTCGTTCTCCGAAAAGAGTTCTGGCCGGAATTAGAGCTGCATTTGAAAGCGTGGATTCTCTCTATACGCAATGAGAATAGACGAGTAACGACCACTGGAATTCGTTTGAAAGCGAAGGAATTGGCGAACCTTAAAAATCAACAACTTTAATGGCAGCAAGTGTTGGTGTTTTCTGTTCATGAACAACATAATTTAACTGTAAGAGCTACTCATTCTATGAGGACAACAGTTGCCAGTCGATGGGTAGAAAAAATGCTGTTTTTGCGAGTTTTTGTCAAAAATGCGACGAATGGAGTCAATCACGACAGATCGTTACTATGACGAAATTCAGCTCGGCCACATATCACGCAAGATGTC
>CAUHTR010002393.1:0-59560 GCA_959609185.1 Schmidtea polychroa
CCCTGTATTATTCCATGCATACATTCCAAAAACATAACATTTATAAACATAAAGTAATGAATGCTACACTTAAGGATAATAACATTGACATTACTTTTCGATTCGATTTCTTCACAAAGTTTTGTATTAATAATTTTTATTTTTATAATTGAAACATTTCATTATAACTTCTGCATTTTAAGATTATCTCCAATCCCAAAAGACGAAAGATCTTTATAAGCAAAATTTTGATTATCACAACCAGATATTATGTGTGTGCGAAAACGCTTGCATTGTAGTTCTTCTGAATGTTCGCTGTGTTGTTATTATATAAGTTTCATTGTTATTTCGGTTGATGCTAATTATGGACTTTGTCATTTTCGCATTCTTACGCGTTTATTTGTATGTGGCCCATCTTACCAGCTCCATCACCTCTTCTCTGGTAAGATTCGGACGATACAAACTTTTCAATTCACTAACTGCCCATGGTTACATATGCCAACGGGTCACTTGAACCATGTAGATGTATTTCTTATTTTATCTTATGTTGGGCAAGAGGCTAAATACTTAAAAAAAGGAAATAGATTTAAAAAAGTGAAAGTTGGAACAGTTACACAGCATTAATAAAGCATAAAGTTGAATTAAAATATTAATAAGCAAATTAGGATAAAAAGGAAAAATCTGTCTCGGGTGACTTAGTAAGGTGATCCAATGGGCAACATTTCACAATGTCAGCGCATTGCAGTTAGCACAATAAATTAAGAAAATAGCGATTTTAGACAAATAGGATACATGCGGAGACAATCGCATTTTACATAAATCGATCGTAGTCAAAAAAATTGCTGAAAATTGCACACTAGGAAAGTATAGGCCTAAGCAAATAGAGTTAAAGCGTGATACCGATGAATTCAGCAGGGTAAAAATTGAGCTAGGAAATTTTCTTTTGCGTAATCATAAAATCAACATAAAGCAAATGAGTCCAGATAATTCAATAGTTCGACAAATATAGGAAGGTTACATCATATTATAGAGAACTAACAGTGCAAATTTTATTCTTCTAATTTCAATCCAATTAGACAAACTAAGAATAAACACAATTTAAATTTTATTATTTCTTAATTAAATAAATAATCCCCTCTGAAAGAATATTCGCATTAATACTAAATTTCTGATAGTAATGAATAGTCAAACTTTGATTTTTTTCTGTGTGGCTGAATCAGTTTTCGCGATCTCTGATGTAGTAATACGTATATTTTCATTTCTAGAAAATGAATGATGCAAATCCCGCAAACAAATTGTTCACTAATGAACTAAAATTAACCGAGTTCACAAACTGCGCGACCGTCTCAATCAGAAAAAGAAACAATTAAATCTGGTGGAAGCCACTTGGCTCGCCCCAGAAAATGACCACGTTCTACATCAGCAAATATTCAGATTGGAACGAGCTCGAGATGAGATCTGAGCAGGGAGCTGAGCTCAAAGCTAAGTCCTTGAGCGTCAACACGAGCTACTGTTAAAGAACTACACCGCAAAAGTAACTTGAGATCAAAGTACATCGCTATGACGCATTACGGGAAAAAACATCATACCTAGTCACCATATACCCGAAAATTTGAACTCGGTCGTCGCTATTCCAGCATCTCAAATCCCTGCAAACACAACCACGCCTACTGTCATACCGACCGCAGTCGATCCTCCAAACCCGAGTCGGAATCACTATACAAAGACTCTTTGAATTCCCCGACAACGAGCCAAAGCTCGATGGCTAGACGAACTAGCTGTCTTTGCCTCTCCACCAATTCCGACGACTATCCCTCAGTCAAGCACGCAGCAAATTCCAGCGCCAAATAGATATCATAATGCGGATCTGGATGACTCCAAATTTTACCTCGATAATCTCTTGTGATGTTAGAATGTGGTATGTGCCCATCGTGGTATTAAATAAATGTTTAGTTGCTATTCTTTTGTTAATGAATAAAAAGGGTACCATTTCTACTCGTATTTAGCTTGTCAAAAAATATGAATCATTCTCTTCCTCCTTCCTAAGACCCTTAGTTCATTTGTACAAAGTAGTTTTTTTCATTTTCCGTAGAAATAAGCCCTTTTAGCGGTAGTCCTGTTTGTTGAGGAAGGTGCGACGCGAGTAGTTTAGCCGCTCACCTCCACTCGCGCTTTCCTCCGTTGTATACAATATCAACGCGCTTCACACCCGCGGGTATACAGTCGATACTTTGAAATAATCGTGTTTGGTCTTCTAGGCGTTACCCAGCAACAAAACCCCTCCCTTAGCGAAAACTTAACTAACAGGTAACTCCCTCTAGCACGCCAACACTTACCTGTTAGTAAGGACATTAAAACCAAATTTTAAATATTTATTCTTTTTAATAATAGTAACAAATTAATTAATTTGCAAAAAAAATTAATCTTTGAATTAAAAATTACTTATTTGTTTGTTAAATATTAAAATATATTCTATTTAAAAACATCTTAAGTTTTGTGAATCTTTGAAAACAATATCGGGCATTTATTAAATTACTTTTAATGATTTTAGTTTAAGATTATTATTTGAATAGAATTCAATCAAAAAATATATATAAATTTTACTGAACATATTCGTTTATCTGAGGCTTGTTTAAATAATACAAATTTTTATATTTTATTTGAATAAAGTTTAATGTATTACGACAATCAAATTTTTAATAGTGCTCTTGAAGACTACACAAGGTAGTATATTAATTATAAATTAGTTTTAATGCTATAAAATTTTATTAAAGAAATGAAAATATTGGTGGAGATCTGACATGTAAAATGCGAAAAACAGGAACTACAATCGTTGGTGTCCGCTTTGCAGTATGAATTATGAATTATTAATTTCTTATTGTAGTTTAGGATGGAATTGTTTTAGGTGCAGATACAAGAGCAACTGAGGGAAATATTGTCGCTGAAAAAAATTGTCAAAAGATTCATTATATTGCGGACAACATTTAGTAATATTATTATTGATTGTTTTTTATTAACTAGCTTAAATTAGTTGTTGTGGAGCTGGAACTGCCGCAGATACTGAATTTGTTACAAGGATTATTTCATCTAAAGTAGAATTACATCGTTTGCAAAATGATTCTCGACGAAAACCTCGTGTTGCAATGGCTACACGTATGTTGAAACAATATCTTTTTCGATACCAAGGATATGTTGGAGCTGCTCTTATTTTGGGCGGAGTTGATTTCGAAGGTCCAAAATTACTTTCTATACATCCACACGGTTCAAGTGACGCGTTGCCATATGTAACAATGGGCAGTGGCTCATTAGCAGCAGTTAGTGAATTGGAAAGTTTGTATCGTCCGAATCTTACCAGAGAAGAGGCGATGGAGCTTGTAAGGCGGGCTATTAGGAAAGGAATTGATCATGATATGGGATCTGGTAGTAATGTTGACTTGTGTATAATAACAAAAGATAGAACTGAAAATATAAGAACATATGAAGAAGCTCACAAAAAAGGGCAGCGTTTTAAACAAGTATCACTTTTCTGCCGGGACAACACCTGTATTGAGGTCTTGTGTGCGTCAGTTGAGATGGATATTGTTTCAACGCGAATAATCCGAGATCTTCCACAGGAAGAAATGGAAATATCATGATTTATTAATTTGGCAAATAATTCAGTGTTTTGTTTGAATAAAATATAATAATATAATTGTTTCTCTCATTTTAGCATTATTTAATTATTAAATTAATGTTTTATTGAAATTTTGTTTATAAATGCTTGCAAATGAGGTTAATTTTGATGGCCTTTTGTATTGTTTTTATGCTGTTTGAATATTATACTAATTGATTGATTTTTCATTAGTTGTTGTGCCGATTTATTCATGCTTGCTTGTGAACTACATGCTGAAAGGAGGATTTTGTCAAACGTAGTGGCCATCGAGACATTTATAGGGATAAGGTAATATGAAGTTCAATTCGATACATCTAACTATCAAATGAAAGTAAACCCATGCTGCATCCAACAAAGATTGTAGAACGGGATATAGTCACTATAGTTTTAGTTAAAAATCCCGAATGAACCACCTTCAAAATCATTGGCAATTAATAACAAATGATTTAGACATATCGGTAAAATGATAGGAGGATTGATTTATATGTATGGGTGCACCAAAACGTTCGCGAGAATGCCAGAGAAATTTTTAATAACCATAATTTACTGTAATTGAAAAATTTGGACCATAATTTACTGTAATTTAATTTTTTAGAACCATTATTTACTTTATTTTTAAAATTTACCACGTTTTTTAGTGTGGACCACCTTTTTCTATTGAAGTTCTCAGGACCAAGGAGACCCACCTCACTATAGTCTGAAAAATCCTTGGCTTTTTTAGTGTAGACCACCTTTTTGTATTGAAAATATCCTGAGACCTTAAATTACCATGCTTTTTTAGTGATAGTCGGATTTTTGTATTGAAAAAATCTTGAGACCTTAAATTACCATGCTTTTTTTAGTGTAGACCACCTATTTGTATTGAAAATATCCTGAGACCTTAAATTACCATGCTTTTTTAGTGTAGACCAGCTTTTTGTATTGAAAAAATTTTATTTGTATTGAAAATCCCAGGACCATCGAGACCCCCTCACTATAGTGTGAAAATTCCATGCTTTTTTAGTGGTAGTCGGATTTTTGTATAGAAAAACATTTTTTGTATTGAAAATCCCAGGACCATTGAGACCCCACTCACTATAGTCTGATAAAAAAAAATTTGGACCAAAAATCCCTGAAAGCAAAAAATGTGAGTTGCAGCAATTGCGTAATCAAAAGTTGCAGCAGAACCCCCCCCCCCCCCCCCCCCCCCCGGGGAGTCATTGCTGCGGGGAGCTACTAACTACCTAGCTTGTTTAATTCTATACTTAAACATCTTCATGAACATAATTTTTCAGAACAGATATCTGCATTCCCACTATATACATCAATATATTTATTGATACTCCTAAAGTCAAATAATAGACGCACTTTCGATTTATTTAACTGAATTATACCATAAATAGGTACTGATCCGATCGGTTTGCCCATGTTTTCTCGTCGTAATCAACTAGATAGTTGGTAGATATCCAGTACCGGATGGTACTATTTTGGCGCCTGGAGCAAACTTCTTGAAAAGGCGCCTATATTGTTAAAGTCAAATTTGATTTTTCGCCAATAAAGAGACAGTTTCAAAAGCAATGTGAAAAATTTGAATTTTGTTCAATAAAAATTTAACATTATTGTAATGTTGGGCTAGAACTGACTTCTAGACCCAAAGTTCTAATTGTGACCGAAATGTGTAGGTACACAGCATACAAAAAGCAAAAAGTATAGTTAAATATTAAAAACCACACCAAATAAACAATAGTAATTAAAGGAAAAACAACAAAAAACCTAAAACACAGAAATTAAATAAAATTCATACAGAAGCAAGAAGTTATATAAAATTTAACCCAAAAATAGCCAAATAAACATAGAATTACAAAAAGCAAACTTGAGTAACTTAAAAGATGGTAAAAATAGCAAAAAATTCCAGAAAAACCCAGAACATTCCATAAAAATGGCGATGACCATCATAAAGCTACCTTAAACAATAAAATTAGAAAATAAATAAATTAGTATTAAAAATAAAATTTCTTAAAAGAAATTCGTAAAATATCAGTTAAAAATAAAAATTGAATTAAAAGTAAAATGGAATGTTCTGGAACCGTTCCAAATCCATCATGGAGGAAAAATTAGCAAAAAATATTTAGGAAATAAAATTTTAAAAATAAAAATAAAATTATGACGCAAAAACCGCCATTAAAAATATCAAAATTACAAATAGAAACTTCTGGAATAAAAAGAATTCGAGTTTGTTTTAATGCATCAATACATACACGTGTACAAAATAGGTATATATACCGACGCATTTTCGTCACAATTCAGATATTTTTGTATGCCAAAAATTTTCTTGTCGAAATTTTCGAACCATATTGAAAGTAAGGATGGTGTATTTATTGTATAACTATTATTCATTTTTATGATATATTATAATGATTCTAATTTTTGTCACCTTTTATTACGATCTAATTATTCTCAACAAGAGTGATCAGCGTCGTCTATGAGTTCGCTACGCTGATCAGCCTTGTCTCCAATAATTATTTGACATGCACGATACGGGTCCTCGACCCCACATGCACTAAAATTCATTTTTTTTTGTAACCGGAAGGTCGCCACGAACAAATGGTTTCTAACCAGGAGTAGGGCGGTAAATCCATCCAGGTAGTTGGCATAGTCGCAGGGACTATGCGGACGAACTAAAATGCGGGCAAGTAATCGCGGGGAACATACTACAATAAGGCCTACCATACCGTATCCAGTTGGGTCGGGAAAGTAGGAAAATTTTAATTAAATCGACTTTTTCATTAACCTACATACCAAAAATAAACACTTAACTGTACACAAGAGACACATCACTAGGATCATCTAAACGGGAAGGATCCCAGACTCAAATTATCACAAATCAAGCAGTCGGCTAATCACATAAACTATTATTTAATATGCTCACTATCGACTATCGATATTAACTTTTATTGATATTATTCATAATTATGTCTGATTTTAAAGATACCCTAATCACATAAACTATTATTCAATATGCTCACTATTGACTATCGATATTAACTTTTATTTATATTATTCATAATTATGTCTGATTTTAAAGATACCCTAATCACATAAACTATTATTTAATATGCTCACTATTAACTATCGATATTAACTTTCATTGATATTATTCATAACTATGTCTGATTTAAAGATACCCTAATCACATAAACTATTATTTAATATGCTCACTATTGACTATCGATATTAACTTTTATTGATATTATTCATAATTATGTCTGATTTTAAAGATACCTTAATCGCATAAACTATTATTTAGTATGCTCACTATTAACTATCGATATTAACTTTTATTGATATTACTCATAATTACGTCTGATTTTAAAGATAACTTAATTGCATAAACTATTATTTAATATGCTCACTATTAACCTTTATTGATATTATTCATAATTGGGCCTGATTTTAGAAATAACCTAATTGCATAAACTATTACTCCATGTTAACTGTCTTCATTAGATTTTATTAATAATTACGTCTGATTTTAAAGATAACCTAATCACGTTCAACGATATATTAATCACAGGTTCTTATGTTACCTTATGTATATGGAAATCGTTAAGAATCCCATTTGCCTTATATCACTCCCGGTATTATTATTATTATCACCCTTTTCTCATTATCTTCATAGAGAGCGTGTCATTCTCATCAGTAGGAAACGGCATATATCGGGATATTAAACTTGGAGAAAAGGTAATCTTTCCAGCCAATGCCTCAAAGTCGCTAAGGCACCAGTTCATAGTCATGACTTACCTGCCCTCCTAACAGGACCTTGGAACTTTATGATAGTACTCGATTCGCCAGTATAAAATATCAGTTTACAAACTTTTATACCAAATGTCCTAACTCATTCAAATGCATATATCCAACCCATAGAATGTCAAAATCATAGTTTATAAATTTGTATAACTAAATTTCCTACCTCATTCAAATATATACATCTAGCTTATCAAATATAAAAATCATAGTTTATAGATTTTCACACCTATATATCCAAATTGATTCTGATGCATACATTTAACTTATGAAATATTAAAATAATGGCTTCCAAATGTTCATACCTAATATCTTATGATAGTTCAGGAACTTTTATAAATGACCCTCTGAATTATATATTTATAGTCCAGTACCTGAATATCCTAATTTAGTGATATGTATTTAACTTACAAAGTGTCAAGATGATAATTTAGAAATCTATCTAATTAACCCTAAAATTGCATATTTACCTAAATATCCTAGATTCACTTATTTTGATATATATTCATATTTAGCCGATAGGTGGTTGGACTAATAAGTTATAGATATTCATCAATGACCCTGGGATTTATCCTCGTCACTTACGTCCCAAGTTACTAATCCCCACATATATTTAGGCGGTAAAACACAAAAACGATGCGGGTGCTATTATTATTCTGTTCTGCCGCCATATTTATTACTATCGTTATTATTGATATTAATATTACTACACTTAATATTATTATTATGATTATTACTATCAGTATTGTCATAGTTACTATTATTAGTAACATTGTTATTAGTAGAACATTACCAGCGATAAGAAAATCCAAAATCAACAATATCGACTTTCTCTCCCTCATAGTAGCATCCGACCGATAATATCGCTCATATTATTAGCAACAACCCTACAACCCAAGGGTTCCCCCCTACGAACTACCCCTAATCGATCGAATAAGTGACATATACTCTCCCCTACGCGAGCCAATCGCCATCAACCATGCTAGTAGAGATTCTAACCCTTCGAAAAAATCTACCTCACCTCCGTGAATTTAACCTTTGTCACCCAGTAGTAGTTCGCATGTAAGCTATGAAACCTGAATCAGAATACCTACCCAGTAGAACCAATAGTTGGAAATGACAACCGAACGTAAATACTAATTGTATAGGTTCCCATGGGGAATTAGCACAATTACTTATTAATTATTAGTCAATGTTACATAAAATTACTTAATGAGAAACAACAAAAGCGAAATGTATTTAATGAAATAAGAAAAAATGTTTTACTTACGAAACCATTCTAGTCAAAAAGAATTTTACAGATGACATTAAGGAATGTTCAGAGGGGGATGGCTCAGAAAAACTCGAGTTCCAATTCCTGTGGCACTGATTAATAGCATCCTAAAACAACTAGAAATTCCCAAAATTATTACATAAGTGGCTACGTAGTAGGAGCAACGACACGCTTTGGATTAGCACCAAGCGATAACAACTCAAACGCGTTAACCGCCTGAAATGCCATGGCCACATTGGGGGCTTGCAAACCCATCCCTGAAATTAGACCAGTTTTTAAAAGGAAAAAAGAAAAAAGTGAAAGATTGACTTACCCGTCGAGTATCAATTGATGAGTGAGCCACTTACGACCACTATGGTCAGGGATTCACAGAGAGCTGAATGTAAAATCAGTCAATTTGCAATATCCGCTTCCCATAGTGGATCAGGGCAGCACAAATTCCACTAACCATTTTTTCTTGTTACCTTTTTTATTCATAGCCTATATAGTAAATTAATAAATTAAAATTTTAATTAACTTAAACAACAGATTTTAATATGGATAATTTTAACTTTAATTTATAGAAGCTAAATTACCCTTGTTTATGGCATTAATTACTAAATCAGTAAGGTGACTTTAAATTTATTAAAATCGAACTTTAAATCTAACTCAGAAGATGAAAAATAATTTTTTGTATTTTGTATTAATCACCAAATCCGTAAGACTATTGTCGAGTGGGTGAATATTTGGGTGAAATGTATTATGTTTGAAACAAATTGTAATGTGGTGTTTGTGCATGTTGGAGCGATCAGGAGTACCAAGATTCGTTTGATATATTTTTCTTTATTTTGATCGTTATAGACATGTCCTATTCTGAATTAACGAACGCACAGGTCGGACCCTCATCATCCGTTTTAAGCCACGAACTGACACATGAGGAAGGGGACGAGATCAACAGATTGGATCAGGAGGGCGAGATCACTCGCCTGAGGTCCAGGTGGATTTGGTATAAAGTCCATGGCTGGGCCTGCCGGAGTGTGGTCCCAGTGACCCCGGAGGTGGGGCCGTGCCTCGGTGACGCGTGTTTGGCTCTGATCGGCGCCTTCGGCGAGGCGAGGAGAGCGGTGGACCGATTGCACTGTCTCGGGGGGGGCGACCCTGGCCGGCGAATTGGAGGACTGTGACGGGTACGCACGGGCCCAATGTCACCCAAGGCGAACTGCGGCTCTCCAACGTGGGCTAGAATATCCCAGAAGCCCTGGACCGAATCGGCCGAGAAGGCGAGGACGACCACGGAAGGGCACCAGTTCCACCCAGGAGAGTGGGGCGGACAAGGATCGAGACTTATAATTAAACGTTATATACCCAAGATGATTTTGTCGTTAATACCAGTGCAAATCCTGTGATGTGATGGATGTTTTCTAGTACCTTGCACGCCTTGGCAGTATGTGCCCATCTAACTACTCTGTTGTGTTCTGGTCATCTCGGCTAATTTCATTATTGATATTATTTTGTCCTGACCACCTTTATTAATTAGTGTTGTTATTAATGATAATTTTTTTGTTTATTTATGTGTTAATTATTAATATTAATTTTATTGTGTATATCGCTTCTGATTTTCAATAAATTATTTCAACGGGGGGACCATTGTTACTACCAACTCTAATTTGCGCAGCGTAGACTATTACGACTACGCTATAAACTTTGGCGAAATCCATAGAGGCAAGTCAAGAAATACGCAGTGGGGAGCGGTGACGTAGGGGCGACGTTCATTCAGTAATAATAACGTACACTACCCCACGCCGAGGTAACAATCTCTAATGTTGTCTATTTTAGTGTTACAACTCCTGGAAGAAATGAGGGCAGACAGAGAGAAGGCGCAGCAACAAGCCGAGGAATACCGGGCTAAGTTAATGCGACTTAAGGCCCATTGCCGAAATTTCGAGAGCACTTGGTTCCCGCCCACAGAGATGAAGAAGCGAATGAAACTCATCACCCAATTGCAACTCCAGAGCGCCCAAGATCAAGTTGAGTTGCGGGCCCTCCGCATGAAGGTGAGGGAGTTGGAGGTCAAGATACATCAACAGGACCTTGATCGGGAGGTCATTTCTAAGATCCGACCTATGAGCGAACTGGTTCACCAACGGAAGGAAAGCGTGCCGAAGCCCTCGAAAAAGAAGATCCGGCCGGGTAAAGCGGCTCGGGCAAGAATCCGCCAGGCCAGTCAGGCTCAATTGACTCTTCATCCTATTGGAGCAGAGGCTACCCCAATCGAACCGACCAGGACTCTATAAGTTGTTTGATTTTGTCCAAATAAAATTTTTACGAGTGTTCCCTTATCTGTATATTTTGATTTTCTCACGCGATTGATTGTTATCACGGGGACGAAGAGAAATCGGACATAGACCTTCTATCGGTAGTCCGTGAACCCCAGTGGGTGCTAGACAATTATAGTATGCTAAGCATGCTCACTTTTTGCTAGTGCCCAAACCCTTGATACAGTACCAACGTTGATCGCTCAACGGGTATCAAGTGGTCAGCTACAACTTGTATTTTGGGTTACGCTGGAAACAGCACGAGGAGGTAAAGATTTACAGCACCTGTAACCCACCAGNATAATTGGATAAGAGTTTCGGGTATATTAAACAATCAATATTAAATAATTTATGTCCAATCTATATATCAACTTTATTTCTCTCAGCATATATGTTTTAAAGTTTCTTACTTATATAATTGAATAAACGTTTTATAAGCTAATTTAGCTTGTTTTTGTATTTCATGTTAAATTAAATATTTATTTTAATTGTTACAAAATTTGTTTTTTAAAATTCACTTGAAAAAGGCAGTGCAGAAAATTCGTGAGTATCAAAAAACATCGATACCTTACTGATTTATAGTCTTCAAGCTCTCTTTCTAATAAATTCAATGGAAAAAATAATCAGTGTTGAAATTGGAAAAAAAAGTTCTTATAATATATATATTTCTGTATTCTTTCGTAGGCGCGAAAAAGGTATGCTGCCTGGGCGTTAATTATGCTCACTACGCCACTGGAAGATGAGCTTTTTAAAAATAAATTTAAAATATTTCTACTATTAATATTTGTTATATTATTAATTATTGATGCAAATAATATACTTAATACAAATGAAAAACTTTTCGACAATAAGATAACCCTTGAAAATTGACAAGAGCTATTTTATAGTCGAAAAGTTTTGTAGAAATTAAATATCTATTTGAATTATTTTAATAAAATTTGTTTTAAAGCAATCGACATACAAACACCCCAGATGTCCCGAAACATCATTTTTAAAGGAGACTCGACTGGGTTCTAACAAAATCTTTTATAACACGCATATCAGCACACAATATATAAACACATATATACAACATACGATTACTACATATATAAGTACACTATTACTAATAAAATTAAAACTTCACAACAATTACCTATCAGGCTTTTGGAAGATTGGTCCAAAGACATTGCTGCAGTGGAATTGATCCGGTTTATCACGAATCTTGTCTGTTCTTGGTGCATTTTTCAAAGGTATGACTGATTTCTCTGGCATTCTCGCGAACGTTTTGGTGCAACCATACATATAAATCAATCCTCCTATCATTTTACCGATGTCTAAATCATTTGTGATTAATTGCCAATGATTTTGAAGGTGGTTCATTCGGGATTTTTAACTAAAACTATAGTGACTATATCCCGTTCTACAATCTTTGTTGGATGCAGCATGGGTTTACTTTCATTTGATAGTTAGACGTATCGAATTGAACTTCATATTACCTTATCCCTATGGAATGTCTCGATGGCCACTACGTTTGACAAAATCCTCCTTTCAGCATGTAGTTCACAAGCAAGCATGAATAAATCGGCACAACAACTAATGAAAAATCAATCAATTAGTATAATGTTCAAACAGCATAAAAAACAATACAAAAGGCCATCAAAATTAACCTCAATTGCAAGCATTTATAAACAAAATTTCAATAAAACATTAATTTAATAATTAAATAATGCTAAAATGAGAGAAACAATTATATTATTATATTTTATTCAAACAAAACACTGAATTATTTGCCAAATTAATAAATCATGATATTTCCATTTCTTCCTGTGGAAGATCTCGGATTATTCGCGTTGAAACAATATCCATCTCAACTGGACGCACACAAGATCTCAATACAGGTGTTGTCCCGGCAGAAAAGTGATACTTGTTTAAACGCTGCCCTTTTTTGTGAGCTTCTTCATATGTTCTTATATTTTCAGTTCTATCTTTTGTTATTATACACAAGTCAACATTACTACCAGATCCCATATCATGATCAATTCCTTTCCTAATAGCCCGCCTTACAAGCTCCATCGCCTCTTCTCTGGTAAGATTCGGACGATACAAACTTTCCAATTCACTAACTGCTGCTAATGAGCCACTGCCCATTGTTACATATGGCAACGCGTCACTTGAACCGTGTGGATGTATAGAAAGTAATTTTGGACCTTCGAAATCAACTCCGCCCAAAATAAGAGCAGCTCCAACATATCCTTGGTATCGAAAAAGATATTGTTTCAACATACGTGTAGCCATTGCAACACGAGGTTTTCGTCGAGAATCATTTTGCAAACGATGTAATTCTACTTTAGATGAAATAATCCTTGTAACAAATTCAGTATCTGCGGCAGTTCCAGCTCCACAACAACTAATTTAAGCTAGTTAATAAAAAACAATCAATAATAATATTACTAAATGTTGTCCGCAATATAATGAATCTTTTGACAATTTTTTTCAGCGACAATATTTCCCTCAGGTTGCTCTTGTATCTGCACCTAAAACAATTCCATCCTAAACTACAATAAGAAATTAATAATTCATAATTCATACTGCAAAGCGGACACCAACGATTGTAGTTCCTGTTTTTCGCATTTTACATGTCAGATCTCCACCAATATTTTCATTTCTTTAATAAAATTTTATAGCATTAAAACTAATTTATAAATTAATATACTACCTTGTGTAGTCTTCAAGAGCACTATTAAAAATTTGATTGTCGTAATACATTAAACTTTATTCAAATAAAATATAAAAATTTGTATTATTTAAACAAGCCTCAGATAAACGAATATGTTCAGTAAAATTTATATATATTTTTTGATTGAATTCTATTCAAATGATTAATCGTAAACTAAAATCATTAAAAGTAATTCAAGAAATGCCCGATATTGTTTTCAAAGATTCACAAAACTTTAGATGTTTTTAAATAGAATATATTTTAATATTTAACAAACAAATATGTAATTTTTAATTCAAAGATTTATTTTTTTTGCAAATTAATTAATTTGTTACTATTTTTAAAAAGAATAAATATTTAAAATTTTGTTTTAATGTCGTTACTAACAGGTCATTGCTATTCCAGCATCGTAAATCCCTGCAAACACAACCATGCCTACTGTCATACCGGAATCAGAGAAAAGTCTAACTTCTAATGAAGTTTTCCCTATTGCATTTTTATTGCATTATGTAAAAAATGATCAAAAATATCCTGAATTCATAAGTTATCACTGTATAATACATCAGCAAGCCCTTTGTTCTAAATTTTTGAACATGAATTCTGTTATGAAACTTGTAGTCAAAATTAGTAATTCTTTAAGAGAAAAATCACTGCAAAGACGTTTATTTAAAGGACTTAACGGCGAGCTCGATTGTCAATATGGTGATCTGTTATTACATACAGAAGTTCATTGGCTAATTAAGGGAAAAATTTTAAAGCGTTTTAGAGAATTATTACCACGAATAAGTTTATTTTTGAAAGGAAGTCATCAGGAGCTAAGCAATGATTCATGGCTTAGAGATCTAGCGTTTCTTACTGATAATTACGGCGAGATTAAATGACTTAAATACATATCTGCAATGGAAAGATAAAAATATAATGCATATGATAAATGCGGTGCAATGTTTTAACCAAAAATTAATCATGTGGGAAATGAACCTAATAGAAAATGATTTGAAACACTTTACTAATTTAAAAGAAGAGATTAATAGTTCAACTCATTTTCTGTGAAAGTTGTTGACCAATTGTTATTAGTTTATTAGAAGAGTTTGAAAAACGCTTCGCAAATTTTCGCAAGATCGAACCAATTGTGAAATTTATTATGTATCCTTTCGTAAATATTAATATCGAAACTCTCTTGGAAGTTATTAATAACCAATATGATAAAACACAGCTAAAAATGGAATTAATTTCAATACCAAATGATATAGAGTTGAGTTGCGAATTTTCTGAAAATTAATTGGAATTTTGGAGCCATGTAACACCGAATGAGTATTCGTTTTTAAGAGATGTTGCAGTAAAAATATTTTGACTCTTTGGATCAACGTACTTGTGTGAATCCGTATTTTTCAAATATGAAATTCATAAAGTATAAATATCGAACAAAACTTACCAATAAAAATCTGGATAATTGTTTAAGATTGGCAGTTACAAACTATTCTCCGGATATGAAGAGAACTATTGAATGAAAACCAATTCCATTCATCACATTAATTGTTTTAATAAATATTATATTTCTGTATGTTAATGTATTTTTTTTAAATAAGAGGTCGATCTTGAAACCAAAAAGTAGCTCTGGCCATGGAAAAGTTTACCGACCCCTGGTATAGAATGGGTCAGTAAACTTTTCCATGGCCAGAGCTACTTTTTGGTTTCAAGATCGACCTCTTATTTAAAAAAAATACATTAACATACAGAAATATAATATTTATTAAAATACAATATTTATATATATATATATATATATATATATATATATAGAAGGACCGCTTGAGGT
Organism: Schmidtea polychroa; assembly: GCA_959609185.1. Taxonomy (NCBI): domain Eukaryota; kingdom Metazoa; phylum Platyhelminthes; order Tricladida; family Dugesiidae; genus Schmidtea; species Schmidtea polychroa. Next base: position 15,496 of record CAUHTR010002393.1, read on the forward strand.
CAAATTGAACGAGAAGTTCATGAATGAAACTACCAAAGCTCAGATCCGCCAATTGCCCATAGAACTAGCCGAAATCTACCCGCGTGCACAGTCGAGTAAACCGAAACGCAAGCAATTAGGGCGAAACACTCATGAAAAATTGAAAAGAGCCTGGTTGGCGGAACAGGAGCGACTAGAAAACACCAAATCGACTTCCGCATCCTAGTTGTGATTGAATGTACGGATTTCAATAAATTAATGTACATGTTGTTGTGATTTATGATCGTTTGATGACAGTAAATTTGTATAAGGGTGTTTGGGAAAACAATTAAAGCAAGGGACCTGAGTAAATCGGACACATGTCTTCTAACAGTAGTCCGTGGACCCATAGAGTACCCGAAAATTATAGTGCCGATAAAGTGCTCACTTTATGCGAGTACTCACCCACTTGATACAGTACCAAAGTTGATTACTCAACGGGTATCAAGCGGTAAAACAATGTTGTATTTTGGGTTGCGCTGGTAACAGCACTAAAGAATAAATATTTAATCATCAGTAACCCACCAACGGTATTACTCCTTTAGTACGTTTATAATTTTTACAAAATTTCCGTTGCCTCAATCATCTAATTATGTTTTTATATGTAATTAGTTTTCCAAATATTTATTAAATATTGTTGGGTTTTTGGTTAATTTAAGTCGGTTCCCTCTGACTCCTCGTGTCTTTAAATCAAAACAATAACGACCCAAGGTATATTGAAATAACAAATTCACAATCTTTTCTCACCACTTTACAATTAATAATCAAAACTACGTTTGACCGATTCTCCGCTCGGTGTTGATGCTTTGATAAAGATAATATTCACCTTTTATTTTCTTAGGTTCTCTTGACCCACGTTTTCCTCTTTTTCTGTTTGATTTGATCCTTTTCACGCTTTTTATTCTTATTCTATCTCTTCTTTTTCCCTAATCTCCTAGATTCGTTTTCGCCTTTTCCTAAGCTCGGTTTCTTCTTACCCTACCTGAGGCAAAATGCCGATTTGCTCTGATTTTCTCTTTCCTTATATACTCCTCGAAATCGGGATGACAAATGATTATTGCCGAGCCAATCTTTCACTTGAAATTTGCTTCCCCGTATCTGCTTCGGCTGTCACCCATAATGGTCCAACGAACCAAGATAATTAATAGCCCGTCCGGCCTTTCTACACGCACTATCTTCTCCTTGCTCTTTTCCAATTAATCATTGTGTCAAACTAATGGGCCCAAATCTTCCTTCTGTTTACTTTTCTTCTTGTTTACCCAGCTCGGGTTTCCTTCATCTCTCGGGTTCTCTATTGGCTCGGGTTTCCCATTAGCTCGGGTTTTCTATTAGCCAATTAATTAATTAATTAACGTTTTCTGTTTTCATACATTTGAATGCTTTTCTACCCTTCCTAACCATTTTCTGATAAATCCCTAATCATCATCTTGTTGACCATTAGGTAATCTATACCTGTCCCGTTTTCCCCATTCGATTTCGATGATTCTTCAATTTATTGATTTTTCTCGGATTTCCGGATTCTTGCCTTTCGTGATTGCTTTTGGTATTTTCTAATACTGCTCCCATCACACTTTCTTTTACTATCGATTCTGAGCATGATCCCGCTTTTATTTGTCTTTTTTCTTCACTTACTGTTATGTTTTGTTATTATTATGGTATATTATTATTATATATATTATTATATTAACTGTGGACGTTATGAAATTGTTTTGTTAGAAACTTGAAGAGCCCGAAAGAGTCTCCGTTAAAACTTGTGTCGGGACAATCGGGGTGCGGGCTGTGTTTACCGATAAGACAATAACCAATATGCTAAAAAATAATAATAAAACTAACGATAACCGTTATAAACTATAACCAATTTTATTTAGATAATATATAAACAGTTGACGTACCAAAAATTTAGAAATTGTTTGCGATCTAAATCTGGAAATTGTTTGCGATTAAAATCTAGAAATAGTTTGCTGTCCAAATTTAGAAATTGTTTGGGATTAAAATTTAGGAATTGTTTGTTGTCCAAATTTAGAAATTGTTTGGGATCAAAATTTAGGAATTTTTTTGCTGTCCAAATTTAGAAATTGTTTGGGATTAAACTCCAGGAATTGTTTGCTGTCCAAATTTAGAAATTGTTTGGCTCCAATAAAACGCTAATATGTTATTCCGATTTTAGATTTCGGCGATTTGTCTAAGTTTCCTTAGTTTTGCCGTTTTCAATTTTTGTATAGATTTTTTTTTGAATTTTTATTTTCATTTACTATAGCGATAATTTACTATAGTAAATTATCGCTATATAGTTTTTTTTTGAAAATCTGGATTTACCAGATGGTGGCAATTTATGCCATACTGTTCACAATTCCTAATTGTGAACTCTATAATACTAATAAAAATAAAAATACATTACATAACTTCCCCCTTTAAAACCGGAGGTTAACATGAGTCAGTAAAATGTAACAAGAAAAAAATATAACATACCATAACGTTTTTTATTTTCTTTTGTGTTGCATTTTTTATGTTTTTATTTTTTTGTTTTTGTTTCTGTTTTTTTTTATATCTACAACCTCAATAAAATTAAAAATTTACATTTTGTTTTGTATTTACAAGGAAAATAAAAACTGTACAATTAACGCTGTTTGTGCATGTGTTTGTTTGTGTATGTTTGTGTTTTTATTTAAAGCATTCGCTGTAACGTTTTTTGTATAGTGGAGCCAGTATTGTGTCTTTGTCGAATATTTTGATTGAATTTTTGTGGTTGAATGTGATGTTTTTGTGACTTGGTTGTTTTTTTGTTTGTGATTGGGTTTGTGTTTTGTCTTTCGGTGAGTCGTTTTGGGGGTCTACAGGGTGGCACAACTGTGCCGGAATCTTTGTACCTTTTTAAGGTTCTGTATACCAACGAACGGCAAATGCCCTCTGCTTTCGTTAACTTTAAAATTTCCGATTGATGCTTTCCCTCCAAAAATAAATTTAAAATTCTTTGTCGTTTGAATTCCAATGCCATTAACTTAAATTTAAGGAACCGCTCATATTATAATTAAATATTAAAATATTAAAACAAACTCAAATATTAAAAATTTATATAATTGCGCAAGCTATATCATTAGGCAAGAAAAAATAAAGTAGTTAAACTTGTGCTTCACTTTATCTGTGCCACCCTGTATACTCTTGTGGTATGGTTTTATCCGCCTGATGTTTATTTTCATTTTGTTGTTATTTTTAATTATTGTGGCGACGTTCTTGTTGATTTCTAGGAGTTTGAATGGACCTTCGTATATGGATTCGAATCCTTTTGTGAATGGTTTTTTTATTAAGATGAAATCTGTTAATACTATTTTTCCGTCTAATTCGGAGTCCGGTCTTCTTTTTAAAAATTCCTTTTGGTTTCTGTTCGGTGGTTTCGCTATTTTTGTTTGTTATTAGTTTGCTGTTTTCGGTGTTTTTTGTTTGTATCTGATTTAAGTGATGGCAAGTTTGTTGCTTTTCCGAAAATTTTGTATGCTGGACTTTCATTATCTGTTGAGTTTGGGCTATTTCTTAGTCCGATTAATATTGTTGGCAGTTGATTTAACCAGTTTTGGTCATTAGCTTTTGTTCTGATGCTTTCTTTTAATGTTCTGTGAAACCGTTCAATTTTCCCATTTGATTGTGGGTTGTAAGGTGTTGTTCGGTTTCTTTTGATATTGTATTTATTGCACAGTATTTTGAACATTTCCGATTCGAATTGCCTGCCTTGATCGGTTATGATTGTTTTCGGTTGGCCATAACGAGCTATCCAGTTTAGTTCGATCATTTCGCAGATGTTTTTTGCGGTGATTTCTTTTATTGGGATCACTTCGAACCAATTTGTTTTTCTGTCTATAATTGTTAGTAGATATTTATAGTTGTCGTTTGGTGGTAGTGGTCCTACCACGTCTGTGTGTATTGTTTCAAACGCTTCGCTGCTTGGGAAGTTTACTTTTTGTGTTTTGGGTTTTTTTGTTGTTTTGTTTAATTGACAGCTGTAGCAACTTTTGACGTAATTCTTGATGTCTTCCCGCATGTGAGGCCATACATATTTGTTATGTATTAACTCGAATGTTGTTTTGTTTCCCGGATGATTGATAGCATGTATCTTTTTTATGCAGTCTTGTCGGAATTCTTCGGGTAGTAGGATTCGTTTGTTGCTTTCGTTGGAGACATCGTGCCATATTCCGTCGAGTTCCTGTAGTTTCAGGCTGTGTTTAGTAGGCAGTTTGCTTAATGTATCGGTTTGTCTGGATTTGATTTGATCCAATTCGATTATTTCTCCGAATTCTAGGGCGTTTATGTCACTTTCAATTCTGGATAGAGCATCTGCTGCTATGTTTGATTTTCCTGCTACGTAGTTTATTGTGCAGTTGAATTGTGAAATGAAATTGATTTGTCTAATCTGCCTTGGTGAAGAGTTTTTCATTTCTATTGCGTTTGTTAGCGGTTTGTGATCCGTGTATATCTTGAAGGTTCGTCCTTCGAGTAAATGTTGAAAGTGTTTGATTGCTTCGTGTATTGCTAGGAGTTCTCTGTCGAATGTTGAGTATCTTGTTTGATGTGATTTTAGTTTTTTCGAGAAAAATCCCAGTGGTTGTTTGCCAAATTTATTTTCTTGGAAAATTGTTGCTCCCATTGCAAAACCAGAACAGTCTGTAGTTAGTTGATACTCTAGTTCTGGATCTGGGTAACCGAGTAGTGTTGCCGTTGATAGGCTTTCTTTGGCTTTATTGAATGTGTCGGTTGTTTGTTGTGTCCAGTTTATTGTGACATTCCGTTTTGTTTTGATAAGATCGTTTAGTGGTGCTAGTAATTTACTGCAGTTTGGGATGTAAGAATGATAAAAGTTTACCATTCCTAGAAATCTCCTCAACTCTCTTGTGTTTGTCGGCAGTTTGTAATTTTTTATGCTGTTTATTTTGTTTTCAATTGGTTGTGTTCCTTTGTCGTTTAGTGTGTGACCAAGGAAGTTTATTTCTGTTTTCATGAATTCACATTTTTGTGTGTTTATTTTCAATTTTGCTTTGTTCAGCGTTTCGAATACTTTTTCTACGTCTTTTAAATGAGTTGCTTTATCTGGGCTTGTAATTAGAATGTCGTCTAGGTAAGCAATTGTGTTTTTGTTGTTTTTCCATTGTTTGATCCATGAATCGTTGGAAAGTTGCTGCTGCGTTTCGTAAACCAAATGGCATTCGGTTGTATTCGAACATGCCGATCGGTGTTGTTATTGCTGTCTTTTTTATGTCCTCTTTTCTAATTGGGATCTGATGATATGCTTTTTGTAGGTCAATTTTTGAAAAATATTTTGCGCCGTTTATTCGATTTATTATGTCTTTTATTATAGGTAATGGGTAGCTGTCTGGCTCTGTTATTTTGTTCAGGAGTCTGTAATCGCCGCAAGCTCTCCATTCCCCGTTAGCTTTTTGTTTTAGCATCAGTGCTGAAGACCATTCTGAGTTTGAATGTTTTACTATATTATTTTCCAACAGTTCGTTAAATATGTTTTTTGTGATTTCTATTTTTTGGGATCCAATGGTCTTACTTTTGAGTGGACTGGGTTTCCGTTTGTCAGTATTGCGTGTTCAGTAGTGTGGTTTGAATTTCCATCGAAAGTTACTGGTTCGCAGAGTTTCTCGTATTTTGCCAGTAGTGTGGCTATGCAAAGCTTGGTTTTACCTACCGCTCCAAAGAGAAGGTCGGATCCTGGCGGATGAGCTTCAACCTCAAAGCGGTCATAGCATAACTGGTTTGATTTTTAAACGAATTATTTTCTTCTGTGTTCCCATGAGGGATCATCAGTCATCACTACGCTGGTGGCCAAGGATTTGAGCACTATTATGCAGTGCTTCACGGGAATATCAGAGATAAAACCGCTCAATGATTTGATATTGGCGAGTTATCAAACCATTTACATGTTTGTTATGTGTCAGTTGGTTATTTATGCCTCTGACTACATTTATTTTTGCTTTTTTAGTCTACCCTAAAAGACCCATTTCTGATCTGGGGTCCGTTAGGGTACTTGCACTAATAAGCACTCTGTGCCATTAGATGCAATTAGGTTTATTATTTTTATTACCTGGTCCTAAGCCCTTCTCCTGTGTCGCAGACGGTATATTATCATTAGTATAGAATAATAATAATAATAATAATAATAATAATAATAATAATAATAATAATAATAATAATAATAATAATAATAATAATAATAATAATAATAATAATAATAATAATAATAATAATAATAATAATAATAATAATAATAATAATAATAATAATAATAATAATAATAATAATAATAATAATAATAATAATAATAATAATAATAATAATAATAATAATAATAATAATAATAATAATAATAATGATAATAATAATAATAATAATAATAATAATAATAATAATAATAATAATAATAATAATAATAATAATAATAATAATAATAATAACAATAATAATAATAATAATAATAATAATAATAATAATAATAATAACAATAATAATAATAATAATAATAATAATAATAATAATAATAATAATAATAATAATAATAATAATAATAATAATAATAATAATAATAATAATAATAATAATAATAATAATAATAATAATAATAATAATAATAATAATAATAATAACATAACATAATATTCTGCTTCACTGAGATCATGGTGGTTAGAACGGGTTTATGTTGGTATGTATCTTATTGTGTGTTTGATAATGGTTTACTTATATTTGTTATGTGATCCATGTATATTGCAAAGCTGGCAGCCACTGCTGTTCTCATACATAGCTTGGCTATAGCTTTGATTTCGCTGTTGTTTAGTCCTATCTTGGTAAGTGCTGTGTCGTTATTTTTGTCCCAGGAGCCTAGAGTGCCGACAACTAGTGCATCCAATGTAGTTTTGCAGTCGTTCTTTTTCCCTGTTTCAATTGCCAATGTTCTGTATTTTTTGTAGTTGTCTTCTCTGGCAGTTTTGAAGTTTTCTTCACGGTCATAGGGTACCTTAATGTCAAGTATGTGGATTTTGTTATTTCTTTTTGTTTTGATGATGAGGTCTGGTCTTAGACTAGTGTCTATTCCGGGGGGTGGGCGTTCTACGTCAACTTGGAAACCTTTCGAAATGAGATACCCGCTAACTTTATCCATGACCTTATTGTGTTTGTTTCTCCTAGCATTTGTTGTTTTGAGGCAGTGATTGAATATGTGTGCTTGTGTTTCTGGTTCAGCATTACAGAGCCTACATTTTGTATTCATATTTTCTTTCATTCTGTATGCACTATAGTTGAGGCTTATCATGTTGTTTCTTGCTTTAATGAGAAATATGTATTGTTTATCTGTCAGGGTGTGTGATTTGATTAGGTGTGCTGATTGTCTATTTGCGCCTATGGTTCTAGAAATGTATCCTTGACATGTCATCTGATACCATTGATCTGCATACCATTCACTTGTGATTTCATGTAGTTTGGCAGAGGTTTCTGTGAGGTCTGTGTCGTTAATATATATGGTGTAGTCTTTTGTTTTCAGGAGTAGTATGTATTTGTTGTTGTCAAGTGTGAGTGTGATTTTGATGCCGAATTTCTCATTCATTCTTTTTATGGCAGACCGAAATTTGCCGAATACAGTTGCTGGTCCACTTATGTCACCTTTAATGTCTGCGTTAATCCAGCGTAGTGTTTGGTGTATATCTATTGTAGTGTGTTTAAATCGTATTTTGGCTACTGCTATCATTTGCTGGATTATGAATTCCCTCATGCTAGTGTCTCGTGTGTGTAGTATTTTGATGATGTGTGTGATGCCTTGTATCATGTATTCATCTATACTTGGCACTATGCCGAGACCTCCTAGTTTACAATGTGCATAAAAGAAGTTGTTATTAATGTTTTGGTGTATATCATCTAGTGTGTCTTTTAATATTCTCTTTATTTTTTGGTCATATCCTAATTGTTTGGGTCTATTTTGTACTACTTTGTTTCTGTTGCTGTCAAGAATCATGTTGTTGATTGTGCAGTTTCTGAATGGAAATATTAGTCTAGAGTGTATGAAAGTCTTGTATGCTTGAAGTTTTTGTGCTGGGTGTAGGTCAGAGGTCATTATTTTTGTCGTGTCATCAATCGCTTTTATGAGTGTGTTGTCAATGTCATGTTTGCCTTTCTGGCCGAAGTCAACTCCTAGGTATTTATATATGTTGTCGTGATCAATGATGGGTATTTTTTCATTGTATATAGTTAGGGGTATCTCTTTGTGGTTTCGTTGTAATTGGAAGTAGCCGCACTTAGAGGGTCTGAATTTAAGGTGAGATATGTCAGCGAGTTCAACTATAGTTCGTAACATGTTACCTATTTCTTGCCGTGTGTTGGAGATCATGACAATGTCATCTGCATATGCCATTATGCTTATATTGTGTCCATCTATAGCAAGTGGGTGTTGTTTGAGGATTTTCTGGAGGATATAGTCAATGGAGAGGCTGAACAGAGTCATAGACATTGGGCAGCCTTGCTTGACTCCATTGTTTATCCGTATCTCCCTTGATCGTCGGTCCTCGCATTCGTATATTGAGTAGCAGTCAGTATACATTTCTTTAATGAGATTGATTGTTTTTGCCTTCAGTTTCAGTCTCGACAGGGTATGCCAAATAAGGTCATGCGGAAGGCTACCAAAAGCATCTGCAAGGTCCAGCCAGATGATATTAATATCCGTCCCATTTCTCACTGCACATTCCTTGGCGAGACTGATAACTGTGTTATGTTCAGCGCATCCATCCGGAGTACCCACCGCTTTCTGGTTAGTGCTCAACAGGTGTCCTAGCTGAATCCAAGAGAGAAGTCTATCATTCATGATAGAGGCAAATGTGCGATAGGCTGAGTCCAGTATAGCAAGTGGTCTCCAGGATGATACTTCGTGCGGTGATTGCTCTTTGCCTGGTTTAAGGATGAGTTTCGTTCTAAAAGTTTTCCATGTTTTGGGACTATGTCCATTGCGTAGTATGTTGTTAAAAAGTGCAAGTCTAAATTTGTTTTTCGGGTCTATCTTTTTCCATTCTTTGTATGTGATTTTGTCACTACCAGGGGCTGATGTGCTGTCCAGTTTGAGTATGGATTCGTTGAGTTCTGTGTCTGTTATTGGTTTATCTGATATAAGGTCAATGTATGAGGGTTGTGTATCTGGTGTATTATATTTAGTTATGTGTTTTGTTGTGGTTTGGAAGTTTTTGTAGATGTCATCGTCTGTCGGTGTGGTCGTTGTGTTTTCATTTTTGTTGAGTATTTTTTCGATTGTTGCTTTTGGTCTTCTATCAAAGTCTAGTCGTAGCTCGAATACTAATCGCTTAGTGTCTTTTGTGTTGAGGATGTTTGTTGGTATTGTTTTATTTTTGTATTTGTTGGGGTATATGGCTTCATGTATCTTGGCAATTTCTTGGAGGCTCTCATCAACATGAATAGTATTAGTGTCAAGCTGGGTAATTATGTCATCAATGAATGCGGTATATCTGGTCACGTCATCAGTTGCTTTCCTTCTATATATTATTAGGTTTATTATTTTGTTAAGGTCTGTGCGTATGTTTTGTATGTCGGGGAGTGTGATGCATCTGTTGGAGGCTAGGCATTTGGCAAAGTGGCATATGTAGTATCCTGATTGCTTTGTTTCATTGCATCTTGGATATGTTAGTTCTTGTAAGGTGAAATCATTTGTGGTTATTATGGGTTATTATGGGTTGTCTGTTTTGTTGTTTTCGACTATTTTCTTGTTTCGGCAGTCCACTATTAGGTTGTAATTTGCTAGGAAGTCGGCTCCGATTATTGACTGTTGTACTTCTGCGATTGTGAATGGCCAATTGTATTTTTTTGAATTTATTGTGAGTGTTATTGTATGTTGGCCAAATGTTTTGATTTTGGAGCCATTGGCAGCGGTTAGTGACTTTTCTGTAGTTTTTGTATTTTTGTATAAGTAGTGTGGTAATAGGGAGATCACAGAACCTGTGTCGATTAGAAAATCTGTATTGTTTGAATGCACCGTGAAAGTATTATTATTGTCACCAAATGTGGGTGCTATCAATGGTGACATTTTTAGTTTTCCTGCTCTGTTTTGTGGAATTCGCAAGGTTTTATGCATTTATATGCTTTGTCGCCGAATTTATTATGGAAGTAGCAGTGGTTTTTGTTTAGGAAATCATTTCTTGAATTCCTTTCTGGGCTGCTGTTTCGGTAGTTGTTGTATCGGTTTGGTGAGTTTGACCGGTTTCTGTACTGTCCGTTTGGGGATTGTCTGTGACTGTAGTTCTGTCTGTTGTTTCCGTTGGGTGGTCGGTCATAGTTTTGTCTGTTGTGATTATATGATAGTTGGTCTGTGTTGAAATTGTTTCTGTTGAATAGGTCTCTGTTTTCGTTTGGATTGAAATTTTGCCTGTTGTATTTCTCTTTTATTTCGGCTAGTTCCGCTTTTATTTGTCTGTTTTCGACAATTATTTCGTCGAATTTGCTGATCAAGGTGTTTATTAATCGGTTGGTTGTTTCATTTGGTTCGGAGTTTTTGTTGATTGGTTGGTTGTTGTGATTAGTGTTATTTCTGTTGTAGTTTTGGGTACTACAGATTGTGGGGTAGATTTCTTCGTTTATTTTATCCGCTATGTCAGCGAGTGTTTCGACGTCAGCGTTACTGCTAGCGGCTAGGATTCGTCTAATTTCCGGTGGCATAGCGCGCATGAAGAATTCTTTCACCAATTCGTTGGAACCGGAGTTTGTTATGTTTGGTTGTAGATACTCCAGTTTTTGTTTCAATTGTCGTAGGAAATCTGTGGGCTTGTTGTCCCCTAACTGTGTATTGTTGAGGCATGACTCTAGCATTTGCCTTCTGTTGACCTTGTTTTTGTTGGTCAATATGTTACACAGTTTTGTAAAAGGGTCGTCGTCTTTTGATATTTCATCGATTTGATCGGCGATTTCGTTTAATTTGTTGCTTGGTAGTGCTGCTATTATGTTGGAGCATAGGGATTTTGTTGACTTAACTCCCGATAACGTTAGGGTTAGTTTCGCGAATTCTAACCATTTTTGCGGTGTTCCGTTGTCATCTGTGAAATAGTTGGGGATATTTGTTTTTAGGTTGATTATTGAATTAATGGTATGTGTGTTTTCTGGGTTGGTGTTTGGGTTGTAGTAGTAATTTGTGCTTTCAGGTGTTTGAGTATTATCGTAGTTGTTGGGTAATTGTGGAATATTTGTTGGATTTGTTTGATTTGAAGCCATCAATTGTTTTGTTGCAGTTTTTTTATTGTTTGTTGTGCAAAAAAAATAGAGGTTTGTTTGAAGGATATGGCCTACTGTGTTCGGCCAACAGTGTCACTAGCCTCTATAGTTCTATAATAACTATACTGAAAGGTTTCGTGATTGAAAGAAAACGTCGAATGCGAGTGTCGTGTTGTGTTTGCTTTGCTTCTGACACCAATTGTTATGTTTTGTTATTATTATGGTATATTATTATTATATATATTATTATATTAACTGTGGACGTTATGAAATTGTTTTGTTAGAAACTTGAAGAGCCCGAAAGAGTCTCTGTTAAAACTTGTGTCGGGACAATCGGGGTGCGGGCTGTGTTTACCGATAAGACAATAACCAATATGCTAAAAAATAATAATAAAACTAACGATAACCGTTATAAACTATAACCAATTTTATTTAGATAATATATAAACAGTTGACGTACCAAAAATTTAGAAATTGTTTGCGATCTAAATCTAGAAATTGTTTGCGATCTAAATCTGGAAATTGTTTGCGATTAAAATCTAGAAATAGTTTGCGATCAAAATTTAGAAATGTTTGTGATCAAAATTTAGGAATTGTTTGTTGTCCAAATTTAGAAATTGTTTGGGATTAAACTCCAGGAATTGTTTGCTGTCCAAATTTAGAAATTGTTTGGCTCCAATAAAACGCTAATATGTTATTCCGATTTTAGATTTTGGCGATTTGTCTAAGTTTCCTTAGTTTTGCCGTTTTCAATTTTCGTATAGATTTTTTTTTGAATTTTTATTTTCATTTACTATAGCGATAATTTACTATAGTAAATTATCGCTATATAGTTTTTTTTTGAAAATCTGGATTTACCAGATGGTGGCAATTTATGCCATACTGTTCACAATTCCTAATTGTGAACTCTATAATACTAATAAAAATAAAAATACATTACACTTATTTTTTATTTAAATTTTTAACCTAAATTTCATTTAAATTTATTTTAATTTACGGACCTCAACAATATTTATATTCATATTTTTAATTGTAGGTCGCAAGAGAGGCTCCACCAACGACGACTCACTGGCTCCCATTTTGGACCCTATATTTCCCCGCTTGCGCAGTCACTTGCTACGTCCCACCTTTCATCACATTTCCCTCTTATTTGGAGGATTTATGATTTTCATAAATTTTGTAATTTTAGGTAGTCAAACTTTGAATGAAAGATCGATTTCGATCGCGTCATTGGGAATTACATGTGCTAGCTCCTCAAGATATTTATGAGTTTATAAATTTGCAATGTGAATACACGTATGCACACATAATTCGAATTGTCAGAGATAATATTGCCTTCGATCATCATGTAATGTGGGAGAGGTCGTTTAAGAAGGTTTATACATTCTACCTCATAGGGAGAATACATGGGTAATTTATGTTGGTATATCTAAGATGATATTTGGCTAATTTGTGATTTGAGGGGGTGGTCCTTTAAGAAAATTATAAATTATACTTTTTAATCAAATATAAGCCAAATATACATGATAGTAATCTATTAGTGCATTTAGGATAATAATTAACGGTTATATGATTTGAGGGGGTCATTTATTGAAATTATAAATTATATTTTTAAATCAAATATATATATTATGGGTCATTTATATTTTTAAAATGATCTTTGGTTATACAAAGTGAAAAACTATACAATAAATAGAAAAATCTGGTTAGAATTTTAAACATTGTCTCTAGTTACTATATAATTATTTGAAGTAAAATGTACCGACTACGATTTTACCAACTATAACAGAAAATTTTGTCATGATTATTGCCATATATTATAGAACTAATCGACTACATAGTTTGTTAATTAATTGTGGAATTGTAATTATATTAAGTCTGGAGCTTTCCTCCGTTTATTGAGTCCTAGTGTGAGATACAATGATAGAATTTTAATATGGATTTGAATATGTTATTATTAGATAAAAATGGTCGCGTTAATTAAAATTTTTCTATTTTCGTGACCACACTGAACTCACTACGATAGATCTTAGTGTTATGTGCGGTCGACGCTGCAGCAAAAGGTACTACAAAGTCGAACCAGGTTATTGATTTCATTTAAGCCAACACAGCCGAAACTATGTTGGCCACTTCAGAAATAATTATCCCACTACATCCGTGGCCTGAACCATCCTTATCGCCATTAATTCAAATTTACTCACTTCTGTTATGGATCTATGTTGTGTTTGAGTTGACTTCGTGTAATACTAATTGCTTTTGTTTCATTTTATTTTACTTTCGGGTTTCTTATTTTAGTGTTGACTAAATTCACTTAATTGTTCAGTTGATGTTCAAACGTGTTTTAGTTTGACTCAACCTAATGTTATGTTTTCATGCTATAAACCAGCACCCAACCTAGCTCAACATAAATTTTAATATTTCTATTATTTGTTATATTATTGATTAATATATTATAATTTTAATATTATTAATTATACAATATTTGAAACAATTAAATAATAATTTAAACTTTATACCGCATAATAACTTAAATTTATTATTTTTAATTTTATTGGATGAAAATCAGAGGAAATTAATCAAATCTTTCTATTTACATTTACTAATAAACATAAATAAGACAAATAAAATATGGAAATGAAAATATAATTTTAAATTATTTCAAATCACAACAATGTGAAATTGACAATTGCTTAATTGATTACGTAATTATGTTAATCAAACGTTTCAAATCTAGAGAAGAATTAATCGGAGATTTGAAAATATTTTTGGATGAGAAAACTGAACCATTTATTGATTGGTTATTATCTCAGATCAATAACAGCACCAATCATTTACCAATCAATAATAAATCAATATTCAATAGAAATATTCAAGCCAATGAAAATCCAACAAACTCAATCAATGAAAACAAAAATATAAATTTGAAAAGTTCTCCCCCAAATGATATAAAATCATCAGTAACAACACCAGAAACACTTTTCAATAATAATGATAATGATAATAATAATAATAATAATAATTCCCCAAATCACTCATTCAAACAACAGCTCAACAAATTCTCAACAATCGAATATGAATGCCATACAGAATATTCGACACCAAGAAAAAGCGCATTCAGCAGATTGGGCAAAAAGCAAAATGATCAATTGATAATAAATGTTTCAACAAATCAACAAATATCAGATAAAATTCACAGAAAGATTTCAATAATTAATCCAAATGAAAATAATTCAATGAGGGGCCCCAAATTGATTGGAAACAGACAAAGCGTGTTTGAGAGATTGGGCAATAAAGGTAATGGGAATGAAATATTGAGAACAAGAAACAATATTTGTAAAAAACCATCAAAAAAGATTTATAAACGGAATATAATAAAATGTTTTTATTAACTATAATTATTGTTTTATTTTTTGATAATTTTTATTTTATTATTTTTAAACAAATTGAAAAACATTATTCTTAGACTGTTGCTTTATTTCTGTTTTTATAACTGTTTTCATAACCACTATGAATTGCGTGGATAATCGTCCTTACAATCGTTAGGGTTCGAGAGGAGTTAGGTGGTATAAGTATTTCTAAATTACTCAATTAAACTATTTTTATTAAATTTGTTTTTAGTAATAAAGACGGCGAAAAATTTTCCAAAAGAAATAGCGAAAGAAAAAAACTGATTCTAAAACCTAATTTTTTGATAATTTTTATTTTGATAATTTTATTATTTTTATTTCTGTTTTTATTATTTTTTTAATTGCTTGAAGCATATTATATTTCGACCAAAATTCTTTTAGAGTGATCTCATTTTCAAGTGCTTTAATTGCTTGACTAAATGTGATTTTCAAATAGTGAGCCTTAAATGTGGCAATAGCTCCCTGATACTGGTGGTATTTGGGGGTAAATACATAAATTTTATGTTCGGCGAGAGATCGCCAAGATATGGTAGGTGTCCAGGTGCATTATCCAGTAATAAGAGGATTTTAAAAGCAATACCCTGTCGATTACAATATTCTTTTACTTCAGGCGCAAATACCTTCATAAACCAGTCCTCAAAAAGTAATTGCGTCATCCAAGCATTTTTATTTGTTCGGTAATGTACTGGTAACATATTGATATCCACTCCTTTAAATGCTCTTGGTTTTCTTGATCGATGTATTACAAGAGGTTTCAATTTATACCCAGCAATATTTCCGCCCAATAAAATTGTGATGCGATCTTTATGTGCCTTAAAACCTGGGATACGTTTTGCTTCCTTATGAATGTACGTACGATCAGGCATTTTCTTCCAATAAAGCGTCGTTTCATCAACATTAAAAATTTGTTCGTTGGTATAATTTTCTTCTTTAAGGAAATCATCGAATTTAGCTACAAAATCCTCAGCAGCTTTATTATCAGCACTGCCTGCCTCTCCAGAGATTTTTACATTTTGTAAATTCGCTCGTTTCCTAAATTTTTGAAACCAGCCGTTACTTGCAATGAATGTCTGATCATGGCCTTCCCCTCCCTTTAATTTCAACATTTCAAAAAGACTTAGAGCTTTAGTTTTGATAATTGCGAGGCTAAGAGGAATTTGTTTTATGATCAAATCCTCTATCCAAATCACCAACAACTTTTCCATTTCATGCATGGCCCCTTGCCTTTTTTTGGTTATAACTGTAGATTGCACACATGCTGATTCTCGAACTGCTTTTAAAATTCGATCTTTATCTTTTAAAATTGTTGAGATTGTTGAATGGGATAGTTTAAAGGCATGCGCTATGTCTTTCACCTTTTTACCACTATCAGCTCTTTAATTAACTTATGTTTCATTTCTAAATCTATAGCACTTCTCTTATTTTTTCTACTTCTATTATTCACAGACATTTTTGGGATAAAAAAATTATTCACTTTTAAAAAATTAAAATGGCTAACTCAATTGGGCCTTTTTTAGCCTTTAAATTTTTGATATGACAGATAAATTTATGCTGTCGTTTTGTTTTTAAATTAGTTGTAGCTAAACAATTTAAAAGTGCTGAATATTTTTTAAGGCTTGCTAATTTAATTTTTTACTAATTCTAAATTTGTTTTTGTTGTTAAAAACTAAAATAGTAGGTAATTTATAAAATTAATAGTGTTTAATTAAGGAAAATTAATTGGTTTAATTTTTTAGTTCGGTTCGAAACAGAAATCAGGGCCATTGGGAAAAATAATTTTAGGAAATAATTTTGGTTGTAAGTCGAGCCGTCGTAAGTCGAAGACTACCTGTATATCGGCATTCGGAATATTTCTTAAATTGTTTTAAGTTTATATATTTATTAATTATGGCCTTTTATTTTGTTGTTGGAGTCATGGGGAGGGGGGGGGGTTAAACCCCCAGTAACCTTACTAAGTCACTCGAGACAGATTTTTCCTTTTTATCCTAATTTGCTTATCGTTGTGTAAATTGCGCTCAGTTTAGTCTACCACTCACTAGAAAGGGAAACTTCTAGTAGGGTCATACATGAGGTTTCCTCCACCTGGTCGACCTGTTGGTCATCCAGGTTTTCTACCCGCATGGGTTCATCCATTTACAACTTCAAGACCGTGGCCTTATCATCATTTGGCGAACCTCATTCACCAGAAACTATCTCGTAGCATGGAACAAGGGGCCACCTGCATACACCACTAGTATTCAAGCAAATGAGTCTTCCAAATGGTCATTTGCTATGCCGCACTCGACAAACTTCAGAAACGGACGCGGCACCATCAAGGTTCCCGCCGTTTCCTCCACCTGCCAGTTGGCCGTCATATTTTGAACTGTCACATAATAAAAATAAAATTCACATTGATTCAAATTCTTCATAAAAATATATTTAATTTAAAACTGAAAAATTACAGATGATCACGATGATCGCATACAATTAGTTAAAATGTT
Source organism: Schmidtea polychroa (assembly GCA_959609185.1). Taxonomy (NCBI): domain Eukaryota; kingdom Metazoa; phylum Platyhelminthes; order Tricladida; family Dugesiidae; genus Schmidtea; species Schmidtea polychroa. The sequence goes on from CAUHTR010002393.1 coordinate 32,642, forward strand.
ATCAAGAAATAAAAATTTACCTAATGGTTTTCCAAATAAAATGCGATTACGTAATCAATCAAGAAATGGCTAAATTATGGTTAGAGTTTTGGTTGACTTAAACTTAGAGTTTAAATTAAAGTGTTTCTGAAGTGACTGTTAGAGAGTTTATATATATATAGGCAATTTGGACCAATCAGAAGAGCTCTAACTCCATTGGATGATGGCCGAATTCCTCTGTTTATTTTACTTTAATTAAACAAATGTATTTTTTATTTAATTTAATTAATTTAAAAATTTTATTTATTTATTATTTATTAAATCCATGTTATTTTTTATGTAATGCTTTTCAAATGTGTCTCTTTTCCTACTTTATGCTTTTCGAGAATTTTATTTATTTATGTTTTACTTTTTATTTAAGTTTCCGTTTATTTAATGTTTAATTGATGAAGTTTTTCATTATTATTTTAATTCAACTTTATGCTTTATTAATGCTGTGTAACTGTTCCAACTTTCACTTTTTTAAATCTATTTCCTTTTTTTTAATTATTTGGCCTCTTGCCCAACATAAGATAAAATAAGAAATACATCTACATGGTTCAAGTGACGCGTTGCCATGTGTAACCATGGGCAGTTAGTGAATTGAAAAGTTTGTATCGTCCGAATCTTACCAGAGAAGAGGTGATGGAGCTGGTAAGATGGGCCACATACAAATAAACGCGTAAGAATGCGAAAATGACAAAGTCCATAATTAGCATCAACCGAAATAACAATGAAACTTATATAATAACAACACAGCGAACATTCAGAAGAACTACAATGCAAGCGTTTTCGCACACACATAATATCTGGTTGTGATAATCAGAATTTTGCTTGTAAAGATCTTTCGTCTTTTGGGATTGGAGATAATCTTAAAATGCAGAAGTTATAATGAAATGTTTCAATTATAAAAATAAAAATTATTAATACAAAACTTTGTGAAGAAATCGAATCGAAAAGTAATGTCAATGTTATTATCCTTAAGTGTAGCATTCATTACTTTATGTTTATAAATGTTATGTTTTTGGAATGTATGCATGGAATAATACAGGGCTTTTCAAACTGGGGTCCGTGAGCGATTTTAATTTTTTAGTAAAATGGTCCGTAAACTAAGCGTAATAAAAATTAGGGGTCCCTTGTTTAAAAAGTTTGAAAAGCCCTGGAATAATATAATCAAGTAATTTAATTAATTTAGATTCAAAATCTATTAATTTACTACAAATATTATCGTACTTTAAGCAGTAACTGGTATTGTTCACATCGGGGTAGTTTAGACAGTGCACAAACGTTTAATTGTTTTTTATCTTTCGATAGTGAATATCTATCATTATTGTTGTGTGGCTTGAATCAAAGTCACTTCGATGCCAAGAAGACGAAACAGATAGCCCAAAGAAAAGTACCGACATTTTACTTACAACTTATGAAACTGAAAACACGAAGAAAACAATATGATATTGCTAATGAATTGAGTGTTCTGAAATTAAATTAGCGTGAGTGATATGTTGAAGCAATGATAACGTAACTCATTATATTATTAAATCAAAATGGTAAAAAGAGAGCAAATTATTTTTGTCTAAAGAGAAAATTATCTAAGCGCCAAAAGTGCAGTTCAATTTTCCGTCGTTGAAGAAAAGAAAAGGCAAGCCGGAAAGTTTGCACGAATTCGTCACCGACAGAGAAAAGTTACTTCGAGATGTTGAAAACTTTGCAAATAGACCCATGATAGTTGAATTTTCGCGTCTGTGTGCGTTTTTTGCTCGGAAATTGGATTTATTTTGTGTGCGTACACAGACGCGGACAATTGGTTATTCGAGTTGTTATTATCGAATTTTGGGTTTTCTTAGAAGTTGTTTTAAAAGGTGACTTTTTTAAATTTGGTAATTTTTGTGTTTTTTGAAAATAAAAGATTTAAATTGAGTTTGCTTGATCATTACGAAATGGAAAATGTAATTGAAGCATGTCAAACAGATTTTGATGAGGGCGAATTTGAAGAAATTATTCCATTAAAAGATGATTCAAAATTTGTTTTGAGTGGTCATTCGAATGTTGTTTGGTCAGTAGTTTGTGACAATAAATCGAGAGTTGCATTCACTGGTGGAATGGATGATACTATAATTGCATGAAGTTTAGAAGATGGCAAACAGATTGATATATTATATGGACATTCAGAATCAATAACGAAACTAACTCATTCATTGTTAGTGTGAATTTATGTGGTTATGTAATTGTATGGAAATTAAATCCTGATTAAATGAAGTTTAATAAATTCAAATCAGTTGAAGTTTCAGACATTATTGACTTTAAGTGGATAGTTGATCCATTATCCAAAGATGAATTTCTATATGTTTGTGATAAAACTGGAAGTGTCCGGTCGTTTTCAATAAGGAATTTATCCGATGAAAATTCACCAGAAAAGTGTTTACCTTTTACAATCAAGGCCAAGATGATTACTGCAATGGATCCAATGTCATTCTGAATGGATCTGTTGGGGTTAGCGCAAAAACCAAAAATTCATATATAAAAGTAACAAAAAATGGGTAAAATGAATAAAAGTGCGAAATTAATAAAAATTTAATAAAAATCAAAAATCAATATTGAAAAGGGGTATGGTTGAATGCCAAATTGATAGACGAATTCAGAAATAATAAAAATTTAATTAAGGTTTTCACAGGGAAAGTTAATGCGAAAAAACATTAATTAAAATTAATTAATCGGTAATGGAAAACCCGAGCCCATGGGAAACCCAATTCGCAGTGAGACCCGAGAAGTGAGATAAAAAGAGGAATATTTTGAACCCTAATCAAGGGTAAACAAATTAGAAACCCAAAAATATTGATATAGGATAATTTAGCGCAATTTTTTAGATAATTGGCCTCTTATGAAAAGTATAAAAAGAGAGCTCGGAAGTGAACAAGCCGCCATTTGGTCGAAGAGAGAAAAAAGAAAATAAAGAGGCACAATCCGGTGACCAATAATTTGAAGGAGAAATATAGTAAGACTCGAACCAGAAAAGGTGAATTTTAATATTTCTAAACAATTAAATAATAATTTAAACTTTATACCGCATAATAACTTAAATTTATTATTTTTAATTTTATTGGATGAAAATCAGAGGAAATTAATCAAATCTTTCTATTTACATTTACTAATAAACATAAATAAGACAAATAAAATATGGAAATGAAAAATATAATTTTAAATTATTTCAAATCACAACAATGTGAAATTGACAATTGCTTAGTTGATTACGTAATTATGTTAATCAAACGTTTCAAATCTAGAGAAGAATTAATCGGAGATTTGAAAATATTTTTGGATGAGAAAACTGAACCATTTATTGATTGGTTATTATCTCAGATCAATAACAGCACCAATCATTTACCAATCAATAATAAATCAATATTCAATAGAAATATTCAAGCCAATGAAAATCCAACAAACTCAATCAATGAAAACAAAAATATAAATTTGAAAAGTTCTCCCCCAAATGATATAAAATCATCAGTAACAACACCAGAAACACTTTTCAATAATAATGATAATGATAATAATAATAATAATAATAATAATAATAATAATAATAATAATAATAATAATAATAATAATAATAATAATAATAATTCCCCAAATCACTCATTCAAACAACAGCTCAACAAATTCTCAACAATCGAATATGAATGCCATACAGAATATTCGACACCAAGAAAAAGCGCATTCAGCAGATTGGGCAAAAAGCAAAATGATCAATTGATAATAAATGTTTCAACAAATCAACAAATATCAGATAAAATTCACAGAAAGATTTCTATAATTAATTCAAATGAAAATAATTCAATGAGGGGCCCCAAATTGATTGGAAACAGACAAAGCGTGTTTGAGAGATTGGGCAATAAAGGTAATGGCAATGAAATATTGAGAACAAGAAACAATATTTGCAAAAAACCATCAAAAAAGATTTATAAACGGAATATAATAAAATGTTTTTATTAACTATAAATATTGTTTTATTTTTTGATAATTGTTATTTTATTATTTTTAAACAACTGGCAAACATTATTCCTAACTGTTGCTTTATTTCTGTTCAGAAAACCGAAATTTCAATTTTTTATATTTTTATATTTTTCAATATTTATTAAAAAATTAATTCTCGGGTGTCTATATTTAGAGTATATTAAATTATTATTAAAATCTTAAATCTTAATTCTCGAGTATCTGTGTTTGAAGTATATTAAATTATTATTATTATTAAAATCTTGGGTATGGAAGTTTCTTGAAGTAGCCATTTTTATTTTTTTTTAATTTTTTTTTACTGGTTTATTTTTATAATATAAAATTTTGACAATTTCATGTTTTATATTGTTGGATATTAGTAAATTTACTAATCTCCATAATTATTGAAATCATTGCATGTGTGTAATATATGAACAGAAACTCTTCAATTTTTTTATTCTTAAGTACCAATAAAATTTAGGTACCCAACATTATTGAAATTATTTTTATTTTAAAATTATTAAATCATTCTCTACATGTATATTAAAATTATTATTAAATCCTTGTATCTATAATATATAACAACTTTAAAATAAAAAATTATTAAAATATTAAAATATTATATTATTAAATCCTTGTATCTATAATATATAATAAATTATTTATTCTTGGGTACCAATAAATACCCAATATTAATAAATACCCAATACCCAACATTATTGAAAATAAAAAATTATAAAATTATTAATATATTATATAGACGCATTATTAAAATTATTATTATTTTTAATATACATGTATTCATAGTAGTGTCTATGATGGGTATCCTAGGTCACCCCAACCCCCTCCCGAAGGGTGAGCGAAGATAAAAAAACAAACTTGTTTTGGTTTTTTTACGAGCGAATATTGGGGTGGGGCCTAGGATACCCATTATAGACACTACTATTTTGATACTTTCATCCATTTCACCTTATTAGAATTTTATTACCTCTTAATTTAGCTTTTTTATAAAATCGTCTATGTTTATTATCACGGTGATTTTTCTAATAATATTTGATATTAACCAAACTTAAATGTGCACAAATCCTAACTCGGACTAGCAATGTTCATTTACCACTGCGTTTACTGACTAAAGTTAAATTACCTATAGGCGACTTGGGGTCATATCCTATCGTCTAACTCAAATTCTATTTATTTGACCCAAAAATATCTTTGATTACTTGAATGTCCATTTAATCCAACCACTCATTCATATTTATTATAATGTTAAATTTACTAAAAAATTTCTAAGTTAATTTAATCGTGTTCAACATCCAATTTAATAATATGAATTAAAATTCTCTATTTACTTAATTATTAATTTTTATTAAAATGATAGTGGCCTAACGCTTTCTAATTTATTTAAATTATAAATTACCGAGTTATTAATTCAAAAAAACTTTGATCAGAATTTTCTTAACCGATTGTCTGGTTTATTACCATTATCAATAAGTAGATTACTCCTGCTGCTATTTCTACAGGATGGTTGATTACAAGGTAAGTTCGCCTTATCTGTTTATCGATGTAACTTTACGCAGTTGTTCAGATTTAATATGATCACAATTAAACAAACGTTCAATTCGCAGGGAATTTTATGTGCTTGACTACAAAATCGATCTGACCTCAGCTGTTGGTTCTCAAGTTGTCGGATAAACGGAATTTCTATTCCGTGTGTTGATTTGGACCAAGATACTCTTGGAATGGTTTTCACGGTTTATCTCTGCATTATGTCTGATGGATTTTTATTTTTTAATGTGTATCGCCAGATGAATCTCAACAACCGATTGGAATTTTCGCTTTATGGATGTTTATCGATGTTTTACATTTCTTGTTTTACTTCTCGAGGATTTTCATGAAGATTGAACTTTCGAAAATGACTTCAGTTTACGAGATCGATGCTTACGGGTATGATAATACGATAAAGGGAAGACATTCCGGAAGTTTCGGTTCCACTAGCACTAGAGGTCTGTTCCTAGTAGTTGCTGAGTCTATATGTCACCTTAAAAGACTAAAAATTGAATGTACTACTGTGGAATAGATAGAAACTTCCTTATTGTACGAGGTTCATATGGCCTACCTTAACTGGATTTTGTTCAGAGGATCCTGATCATGTGATGTTTAGATTTAATGATGTTCTCAATTCGATTTCAGATGTCATCTCGATTTACACATGTTCCTTTTATAAAGTTGTTCAATTCTCTGACATCTACCGGCGACGGACCCGTGAAGAAGCCTTTACATTTTGATCCGAATGTCCACCGAACGGCTGAAGATCCCACCTACTTACCAGTCGAGCATCCCGAAGGTACCCCGACCTAGAGTATATGGTCCTCAACTCCACCATGACGATGTTACCATTTATAATCCAAATCATATACCATGAATATCATAAAAGTCGTTTCATCAGATTGTTAATTTAAATCATATCAATTATTAAATATCATTTAAAGAACGTATTAGTAAATATTGGGATGCATGAAAAGAGAAAGGAATTTACGACTATAAAAATTTTATTTGCATTACTACATTATCTTAAATTGTACATAAAATTTATTCATGCATGAAAATTTAACGAGTTATCAAACTGTGATTCCAATATATAGAAGTCCTGGTGCTACTGGAGGCTCGAAATCGCGATAAGTAGTTTCAGAATGGTACTGAACGCTGAATGGGTTGTGTTATTTGAAAATTAATCTCCTGAATGATTTAGAAGGTGTTTGACAGTACAGAAGTCCTGAATCGGTTAAAAAATGAACATTGAAAAGATCGTATGTGGTAGCTGCTTATATAGTTTTTTGTGTAAATTTTCTGACCAATCACAGTTGGTCTAATTTATTTTAATTGATTATTTCACAATTTTTCGCGACTGGTTATTTTATTGATTAGTTTCGGTTTTATTTTTAACTATTTTAATTTAAAGTTTTCTATTTTTAATTTTTGGGTTAGATTTCTTCTCTTAGTTGTTTATTGTTGTTTTGTTATTTATTTTTATTATTTCTTACTTTCCTTTTTAGATTTACTACTTTGTGATTAATTCTCATATTTTTATTATTTATTTATTTTCCTAATTCCCTGTTGATTATTATCCTTTTGTAACTCAATTCCTAAGTTTCTGCTTCCTATTTTGTATGACGATTTTATTTTGTTAAATTTCTTTTGTTATTATTTATTGTTAATTTATCGATCTCGTTTCTTTATTTTATTCCTAATTTTTACTTTTCTTTATATTATTTAGCTATTTTCACGATCCCTTCAATGTTTTTAGCTTTTATTACAGAAAACCAAAAACAAGCCCACCAAAATATACATCAAGCAACATCTTTTATAGAGGGTTGAACTAGATTCTCAGCAATTATATCATTTTTACCGCATGTAGCAATACGGTTACTAATGCGGTAACTAGACTCAACCGCATTTTCGAAATCTTTATTAGCTGGCAGGATATACGATGTCAAAACTGACATCTTAATATTTTGAGCAGCTAAACGTTAAAAATTTTTTAATTCTTTGTTTTAATAATTGGCATATTTTGTTTGAAGGTAACATAAAAGCAGCGAGGGTAATTCCCCACATTCTTCACATTTGGGTTTATGAAAATTCATAGAGGTACGGGTATCATTGATTGAGAATCACTGGTTTAAGTGGGTGCCATGGTAATAGTTCTCAATCCAGCATCATCGGTGTACTTGCAGTAAATATTTTCGGCAATGGAATTTCCTAGATCAGTTTTTTTCCAGTGAATAATGACTAAGTTTTTTGTGAACTGTCAGTTTAAAACATTTAGTCGTCATATTTGCACCTCGTAAGCCTTCAAACCAACTGCATATGAGCCAGTGATAATGCTATAATATCACTTTGATGCATTCTGTGACTTTGACATCTGTGAAAAGATAGAATTTATAAAGCATCAGATCTATAATTTTAAGGCCCACGAGAAATGAATAAAACACGTTGCGATATTATTTCAGTGTTTTTTTGTATAAGTAATACAATAACATTTAGTACATATTGTTTATATTTATAACCAACTTAGTTTGGAATTTATATTTTGTAATTTGTTTATTCGTGTCGCTAACAATCACCAAGTTGAATTAAAATTCAAAATGAATATCAAATAAAACAAAAGTAAATTAAGGAAAACATTATAAATAACTAATAAACATGAAAAAATAACAATCAATGTGATAAAACAGTCTAAAAATACATGTTAAACTTATTCGAAATCCACCGAAGCGGTGATAAAAATTGGGAAATAAAATTAAATTCTTAAAACGAACTATAAAAAAAATTAATAAAAAGTTAAATTAAAAAAGTTAATTCAAATTTAATATATGCAAAAAGAAATAATAACCAAATAACACGTGAAATTAATGAATGTCTATGATGATTACGATAAAATAAAATTAACTAAAAAATAATTTATAAAACTTTTTTTCAATTTCACCACTGATTTTTTCCGTTTTATTTAATAAAAATAGAGCAAAAGTCGCCAATTATATCCGAAATAAAAGAAATTAATTTATTATTTTGAATTAGTTTATTTACATTAATTACGCATACTTAATAACACGCGTAAATTATGAGTATAAATATGAAAGAAATTTAATGTCTAATTTTTTGTGACGATCTCAAATCGAAAAGTATCATTTTATTCCTTTGTATTTTGATATTAGGTTACTATAATCATTTATGTATTACAAATAAATCTTCATTACTTTATGTTATATTTACAATGGATAATATAATTAATTATTATATTCAAAATTTACTACGAATGATAATGATCAACTATGACATTACAAATGATTATGAAAATTAATATTCTTTTTCAAGCAATTTTGTGCAAGAGTTGTCTCGAGCATCGCATTTCACCGTAAATATCCAACACCAGCAAAAGGTTCTAAATTTTCTTTGTTGAAAAATTAAGTTTCAATATAAAATCCTTAATAAATTTAATTGGTGATTAAATCATCATTTATTTCCATCAATAACTTGACATTTTCCGTTTTCATTTCTTTATTTCGCTATTAAACCTCTAGTGAGCAAATATAGAAATTATTTATATCGATTATTCATTGATTATAAATTACTAATAAAAAGTCAATTTAAAATTTTCAAGATTAAATCTTAATTTTTAAAAATTTTATAAAAGAAACAAAAACAAATTGAAATCAATTCTATTCAATTTCAAGTAACACTAATGACAAGACAAAATATATTTAAATTTAAAAACATCAAAATTATTGACACGAACTGCTGCAATTGGGACACAACGTATCACTATCTTTGATGAAAAATCCTTTGTCGACAAGACTAACATGACACTTGTCACAATTGAAGCATCCGACATGCCAGTTTTTGTCCTCGAATGAAACATACTTGCATATTGCATCACCTAGATCAAATTTATAACTTATTTAAATAAAACATTTGATTAATTAAAGGAATAATTAGTTTGTTTAAATTTTCATAGATTATAAATTATATTTAAAAATGGCTCCTAAAGCAATTCCAAGTGAAGAAAAGAAAAAAAATGTCGATAGAATATCAAAATCGAACAAAGCCGGTTTAACAATGCCAGTTTCAAGATTCCACAGATATTTGAAGAAAGGTCGCTATGCTAAACGCATTTCATGTGGCTCTTCGGTTTATACGGCAGCTGTAATGGAGTATCTGGTTGCAGAAATCGTCGAATTGGCAGGCAATGCCGCAAAGGCCAACAAAAGGTAGAAATTATTCCATATTAATGAAAAAGCAAATTATTATGTTTATTTTTAGACGAACAATCAATCCTCGACACATCATGCTAGGAGTAAAAAACGATGAAGAATTGAAAAAATTATTGGCAAATGTTCACATTGCCGGAGGAGGAGTTTTGCCACAAATCCATCCTGTTCTCTTAGCTAAGAAAGGAAATGAACCACCAACACCAAATTTGACCTCTCAAGAATTTTAATAAAATAGACTATTGTATGGATAAATAAATATTTACCTGTTATTGGCTTTGTACATTTTTTGCATCGTGTTGAGAATAACCTATCGCAGCACAATTTGCAATAGTTTTCATTATTTTTCACCAAGAATTTTGTATCTGCAATTTTGCACTTACAATTTGCGCAATTGAAACAATCGTAATGATATGATTGATTTTTATACGATATTCCTCCTTCTTTTACAAGCTAAATGAGGATTTGTAAATTAAAATATATAGACAATCAATTTAGTCATTATTTTCCGGACATAGAAACTAAAACTATTTTTGATCATAAATATTTTATTCCTAGTTTTTAAAATGTAGTTGGAGGTAAAATATAAAACAGAAAATCATCCAAATCGTTTCTAGTTATCAAAAAAACAAAATCGGTTTTCGAAAAACCATTTTTTGATGTCAGCTTACATTCATTTTTTATATTTGAACTGATTATTTTATTCTCATTATAATTCCAACATATAACAGTAATATTTAACAGAATCAATAGCAATAATTCAATATATAGTATAAAATCTTTCGTATCTTTACCCTTATTGTTTAATTGTTAAAATAAGAAATTAAAAAATCATCTAGTTATTCATTCTTGTTAAATATTAAAAAATCAAACTTACCTTTTCACACTTTGCGCATCTTTTTGCATACTTAGCATCAAAACATTTAGAGCATATCGAACGTTTGTCATGCTGCACAAAACTGTCATTCCCAATAGGTCGCTTACAGTCTTTGCAATTAAAACAATTGAAATGCCAATTTTTCTCTTCAAAACAAACCATTTTTGCACCATTTTCAATAGGTCGATCACACGAAGAACATTTTGGTAGAATTTTATCCTGATGACAATTTACACAATATAGTAGTTCATTCAGAAAGAGGAATTGATTCCCTTCAAGGTTTTTATTGCACATTGAACATATAAAGCAATCACTGTGCCAGTGATTGTTATTATATGAAAGGTCCTTCGAATCACAGGAGATTTGCTTTAAACACTTTACACATTTATTGGATAATTCATGATGGTAACATTGGATGCAAGTTGCAAATCCTTTGTGCTGTAAATATGATTGCTTCGACAGAGACGCATCACAAATATAACACGCAAAATGATTCATGTGGAATTCATTATCACCTGCTCGGATATATTCAACAGAGAATATCAATTCATCGCATTCACTGCAGCGAGGTCGAATATTTTTAGCATAATGTCGTATACAATAAAGTTTTTGATTATATGATGCATATATATAATCAACTAAGAGTTCTTGACACGAAACACATTTAAAGCATTCTAAATGCCAAAATTGCTTGACAGCAGAATTTTGTTCATTAGTCACGCAAAGAGTATTGGGCTTGATATTTGTATGACATTCTGCACAATTCTAAAGACAAAAATTAAAACTAATCAATTTTAATGTCTCCACATTTTATAATTACCATATGCTCATCAGAAATTCTGACAACGCCAATACCAATATCTCGATTATTACGATTTAATAAAAACTTTTCTGCTTCTTCTCTTTCTGCAAGTGTACCAAGATGATTGAACTTTTCAACACACCTATCCTGAACAGGTATTTGCAAGCGAAGACTTTTTTTGCGTTTCAATAAATTTGGATAGGCTTTATTTGATACAAATTCTTCAATCATGTTTTTATTTTTCAAGCCAACTGGCAACCAGGGTTTACCAACTTTGCTTGCAACTGCTAGTGCTTCCTTATATTCAGCAGTAATAGGCTTATCTACTTTCATTTCATCCAATATTGGCAAGGTTGACTCATCAAAAATATCATGCTTTTCTACTGCACATTTACATTTGTCGCATGTTTTTCTAACATAAAATTTATGTTATTAAAATGTTTTTAATATTTACCTCCATCCATGAATTTTAAAACCTGTACAATTACTACAATTATTACAAGATAACCCAATATCTTGTTTCAAGGCCATTTTAAAATTTTGAATAATTACTCAAACATGCTTTAAAACGACTTTTATATTTAAAAATAATTGATTTTATGGTAATTTTTAAATAATAGCAACCTGAAATTAAAAATACAACCTAAAAATATATATTAATTATACGAATATTTAAATTAAAGTTATTATTAAATTATAAATTTCAATAAATTTACAAAAAAGTTTAACAATATTTTCTTAAAACATACCTATATTTTCAAAATTTCATATACAAACTGTTAAATGAAAAATATTATTTCAGTTAACTCCTAGTATTGCTATTTGATGATTTTAGGTTATTCCCACAAATTTTATTTACTTCTCATTGATTGATTTTAACATTAGTAGTGATGAATCTTTTGCCATTTATTTTAGTATAGGTGGTTTAAGTTGTTGTTACAGAATTCCATTTCTTCTAATTGATCCCTTTTAACGTAAATATTCATAAAGTGGTTGCTCTTTATCGGGATATATATTTTATGTTGACTTTTCACTAAAGGGTAGGAATTTTCCGATATTTTATCTGTTAGTTACTTCCATAGTTTAGTATGAGTTGCCCTAATATGCTATCAGCCTAGTCGATACCGCATTTTACTATAGATTGTTAGAGTTGTAGTTTACAATAGATTAGTCAAATTGAAGGTTCTGAAGTCATAAATCATAGTATTAAAATAGCATTATTGTAGTGTGTATAAGGTTAAGTCTATTAAGGTTATCGTATATTCCCTCGGCCGATGCGACGCCGGGACACATACCCTTAGTGGATTGTATGATGTCAAATTGAATGATGATTATGTCGTCTACCACTTATACTATAAGTCTGATTAATTAGTAAAAGTGTTTGATTTCCCGGCCGACTCGACACGGTACTTCGAAGCCCTATGGTTATGTAGGAACCGCAGCTACAGCCGAACCAAAAAGCCCGTTATAACCACAAATAATATTTAGAATTATGTTTATCATCAAGCATAGTTTCATTAACTAAGTTGGTTACCATGAAGTATCTTCAAGCAGGTACACCACATCGTATACATAGCGTAGTCATCCGCCACTCCGAGTTGGAAATCATTTTGCTTCTTGTGTTTGCAGGTTGTGGACCTCATCTCATTGTATAGATGCCGGATTGGTTGGGATCTCGTGTTGAAATTGTCAAAAACCGGAGTTTTAGTTAGTTTTAGATCATTGATGAAAATTGAAGATAAAAAAAAAGAAAATATTTTTAAGTATGATAACACATATAGTAATGAAAGTTCCTTACTGATCGATTTCTTCCAAAAATTACACAAAATAAATTTGGCTAAAAAGAGTGTGTCTGTGACTGAAATGCGTCGGTATATATGCCTTACTTTTGGTGTGCGAGTTTGTGTGCATGTATTAGTGCAGTAAAACAAATCAGAATTATTTTAATTCTAGAATTTTCTAGTTTTGATTTTTATTAATTTTCTTGGCGGTTTTTTCGCAATAATTTTTGTTTTATTTATCAAAATTTTATTTTGTAATTATTTTTTTGCTAAATTTACATCCATGATGGATTTGGGCATTTTCAGAACATTCCATGTTAAATTGATTCTAATTTTTAATTTTGAAATTGTTTTTGTAAATTTTCCTTAAAAATATTTTTATATTTTAATTAAAATATTTATTTTTATAAATTTTATTAGGTCGTTCGGTGGCCATTATGGATTTCGCCATTTTTATGGATTATTCTGGGTTTTATAATTGAAATTTGCTGTAATTTTCTCTAAATAATTTTCTTTATTTATTTAATTTTCTCTTTAATTTTTCAAATTGCCATTATTCGGATTTTTTTTCGGTTGTTTGCATGTTTTTCTGCTATATATGAGTAAGATTTTGTGCAATACTTCTTGTTGGGTTTATTTTATATTTATTTGGATGTTTTAATTTTTTGTGTGTTGTTTTCTTAATTATTATTGTTTAATTGGTGTTTTATATGTTTTGATTTTAATTTACCTTAGTACTGAGTTGCAGGTTATGTACCGACACATTTTAGTCATGAACTTAGTTTTTTGGGTCTAGAAATCAGTTCTAGCCCAACATGGGGTTACTTATGGATTTTGATTCAACTCTTTCTCAAACGACTTCATGACTATTGCTGGGTTAGAACTGATTTCTAAACCCAAAGTTAGGAAGAGGACGAAAAGTGTCAGTACACAACACACATACCCAGCATTAAGTTCACTTAAATAAAAATATATAAAAACAACAAGTAAACAATGATAATAGAGAGATAATATACCCAAAAAATAAAACATCTGAATTAAAAATAAAATAAAACACGAGCAAGAAGTATTACACAAAAACTTACTCAAATATAACCGAAAGACATAAAACAACAAAAACAAATTCGAATAAAGGCGATTAGTAAAAATTAAAAAAGAAAATTAAAGAAAATCTCCATAAAATCTTACGTAAAGAAAATTATATCGATATTTTGAATAAAAATCCAGAACAATTCATAAAAATGGCGAAATCCATCATGACCGCCAAACGACCCAATAAAATTTATAAAAAATAAATATTTTGTTTAAAAAATAAAAATTTTAGAAAAGAAATCATAAAAAATAATTTAAAAATAAGAAATAGATTAAATTTAGCATGGAATGTTCTGGAAATGCTGAAATCCATCATGGAGGCAAATTTAATAAAAAAAATTCAAAAACAAAATTCCAAAAATAAAAACAAAAATTCTTACTGAAAAATCGCCATCAAAATCAATAAAAATTAAAAATCGAATGTTCGAGAATTAAAATAATTCGAATTTGTTTTACTGCATCAATGCACGCATGCCTACTTTCACACCAAACAGAGACTATATAAACTAACACATTTTGTCACTTTTAAATGCTTACTCCTATGCTAAAATTTTGATCTTGATTTTTCTGAGATTGTAAGTAAGGGATTTTCATTAATATATGAGTTATCATGTTTACAGACAATTTTTTTAATCATTATGTTCTAATCTTTATCAATGACGGATTGACCGAGATCCCCGTTGTTGACAATTTCAACACGAGATCCCAACCAATCCAGCATCTATGCTAGTGTATGAGGTCCACAACCTGCAAATGCAAGAATTAAAATGATTTACCAACCCGGAGTGGCGGTTGACTGCACTGTGTAAACGGTGTAGTGTATCTGCTTTAAAATACTCCGTGGTGACCAACTTAGTTTGGTGGTAAATATGATTCAAATTGATCTATTTGTGGTTAAAACGGGCTTTTTTGGTTCGGCTGTAGCTGCATTGCTTACATAACACTAGGGCTTGTTGTACTGAGCACAGTGTGGCCACGAAAGCAAGCAACTTTCTGTAATCGACTATTTATTGCACGAATAATTCACATAATAAAATCTCTACGTACATTAATAAAAATATATACCTGCAATCCAACCTCAAACAATCACAACCCCCTAATCCGAAATCTGAACATCTTCAATAATAATAATAATAATCCAAAGAAAAGGCATGTCATATTTAATAGAACAAAAACTCAACCAAACATTTCATAATGTCACTAAGTTTTGATCCTTCAATCGATTCCGCTATTTTTACGATGTCATTTATATTGTGCCAAAAGTAGCATCAACAAATCATCGGCATGTACATTTTTCGAAACCAATTTAGCAGCTTGTTTGCAATTTAAAAGCAATGTCGAAAATTTAGCATCAGTGTTAATTTTGCCATTTAATTTTGCCTGTTCTAATATTTCGGCAACTAATTTCTGTCGTCCAGTAAGTGTAAAATTCGTTTTGAGAGCCAATAGAATTCCAATAATGAATCTTTTCCTGAAAGGTTTACTAAGTAATTTAGACCCGTGTGCTTCGACTAGTGTTTCTATTTCAGGTTTAAAATCGTTTTCAGTTGTGGCAATTTCATAAATAATTATTTAAAAATTGAAATTCCAAATAAATATTAAAATTTGAATTCACCTCTTTGGGGTGATAAATAAATGACTGTTATGTCATCATTTAAAACAAGTATTTAAGTCAAAGATTTACTAATTTAATTTTATTAATCTCATTTAGATGTCAGACGCAAGAAAATCAACGAAGACGGAAAAGTCGGCCCATCTTCAGGGAAGTTATGAAAGATTGATCCATGAATAATGATGATTGATACGAATGGTGGGTGAGCTGACACAGTGGGAGAATACAAGATACGTTAACAAGTTATCGGGAGCACTATCTGACGACAGGGACCATGTAAAGCGGACATAAACCTTCTAACGGTAGTTCGTGAACCCAAAGGAGTGCTCGACAATTATAGTGCAAGTAGCGCGCTCACTTTTGCGAGCACTCACCCTCTTGATTCAGTACCAACGTTGATCGCTCAATGGGTATCAAGCGGAGAAGCAATCGTTTGTATTCTGGGTTACACTGGAAACAGCACGAATAAGTAAAATGTATACTTACCTGTAACCCACCACTATTTTACTTTATACCATCTACGTAACCATGGAAACAATTATGTTGGTGATGTAAACAATATCTGAAAATCAATGAGCAGGTGAGCTCTACTGCTAAAACTACTCCTCATTTTATTTTCATTCTCAGTTTCTGGACTACCGATAGAAGGTCTTACGTCACTGTTCATTATCTATCTCTTAGATTATTGCCATTCATTTATTCATTTTATTGTGGTCCTCATTGCTGGATGTTAGTCGATGTTACTTTCGAAAATTTTGCGCAGGGATCTGCCCTTATTTTCTTGTTCGTAAATTTTGTGCTATACTTTCTGCAATGTTTAAGGATATTCGACTTATTCTTCGGAAAATTTGAACAGGGATCTGCCTATATTTCTTATTCTGACCTATATTTAATCCTAGTTACTCGATGTTTCTATAATGTTACCCCAAAACTAAATCTTCTCTACTTACAATCGATCTTATTTTCTTCATTACTAGCCTAACTCACTATAATCCATAAAAAGATGTCAGCGATCAACTCGACGAAGGCTCTCCGTGACAAATCAAATCAGCTGGGTGTTTGAAACTGCCTTTAACCCACAAGACCTGAAGACAGAGAATTTCTCCTGATCCTTGGCTAATAGTAAGTTCCACTCCTCCATAACTATTAAAATTACTCAAAAAACATAAAAATTTAAACTAGAAATGAATGATAAAAAGAACAAAAACAACTAAATTAAATGTAAAAATTTATTAACTTAAAAATCATTTCACACAAAACAAACCTACCACAATGGCATAAATCGAAAACTGAGAGCAAGTTGACAACAAAAAAATTGTGTCTAAAATTTCATCAAAGTTAAATTTTTTAGTTTAAAAATTTTATTTGCTTTTATATTTGTTAAATTTTGGTTATTCGATAATAATAATAATAATAATAATAATAATAATAATAATAATAATAATAATAATAATAATAATAATAATAATAATAATAATAATAATAATAATAATAATAATAATAATAATAATAATAATAATAATATTAATATTTATTCCTATTTTTAAAATTATTTCCGTTTATTTAAATTATCAAGTATTAATATTTAATAAACGAATATTTTAAAATCTAAAATCAAAATGACTTATGATATAATCCCATTTTATTTCATAATGTTTTATATTTCACTGCCAATAGAGTCCAGCAATATCAGCTGTTATATTGAGAAAAGGATTCTGACATGCGAGAATCTGTCACGAAAAAGTATCAATTCAAACCATACGAAAATCTACTATAATTACGACGCAACTGACAAAACGGTTACTTTATCGGGAGAAAGTGGTCAAATTATTGAAGTTGATTTGATAACAAATGAAAGTTTTGGAAACATTCTCTCTGACGTTAAAGAGGTTCATGGAATTATAATTCCGAATATAAAAGTCAATTATTTTACAAATTCGACTTTCAGAAGTTTAAAGAATCTTAACATTATAAAGATCGTTAACCCGACAAAGATTGATGAGAACAGCTTCGAAAATATTTCAATAATAAAGTCTTTTAAACTTACAATTGTCTGTTTGAACACCGCATCAACAAATCTAGGATTTTCTCATTTAAGAATGCCATGTGACGAATGGGAGATAACTTTATTCAATTGCAAACAAACCTACAAATGTCTCCGTGATCATTTTGTCAACAAATCCAACAGAACTGTGACTTTCTATTTAGATAATAAAGTCGACCATTCAGAAGTTATTGTAACATTCACGAAAGAACACTGCAATTGGTCACAATTAAAACATAACTTTTTTTATGTTATCCTTTTCTCATTAATGTCTTTTTTATCTGCAATAATTGTGCTAATTCTCTTTTTTGTTTTTAGATATTATTTAATCCGTAAATCCGCCAAGCGTGAAATGTGTTTAACTTTTGTCTATGATTAATGACTTTTACTGCACACTTTTAATTATAGTTCCGCAGTAAATAAATGATGATTTTGAAAATTTTTTCAAAAATATTGTTTTAAATGCTATACAATTAGGAATATACCTCTTATTTACTATAATTTAATCATTCTCCGTAATGTTATTGAATGTCACTATATACCAGTTATCAAAGATAGCGGCAAATGAGGAATTAATTCACAAATTAATTCACTAGTAGGAAGTGCTAGGATTTTAAGGCCCAAGCCATACATTTATTTTTTGTTTTCGAAATTCGTTTCGTAAATAAAATGCTTTGAAATTATTTAATAAATATATTTTAAAATTTCTATTTTCCACTAGCAAAAAATCATATTAGCACTCAAAGAGTTAAAGTCCTAATGTTAATATCGATCTAGTGGACTAAGATGTCTAACACAAAACACTGATATATCTGACTTCAAAGATAAACTTTCTGACGTGTAGTATTATAAATAATAAAATATGTATTAAATAAGACAACGCTTGTTTTCTGTCTAAAAATATATTTGATTATGCACAATATACAAATGCTAAATAGATAACCCAAAAATGCTGCTACTATAAAAAATAGAAATATATTGTTTATTTATAGTAATTATTATCTATTTTTATCAGTTATTATTATTTAGTGACATGCGCGTACGCAAGGGGGGTTACTGGGGGTTTAACACCCCCCCCCCCATGATTCCAACAACAATATAAAAAACTATAATTAATAAATATATAAACTTAAAACAATTTAAGCAATATTCCGAATGCCGATATATATATATATATATATATATATATATATATATATATATATATATATATATATATATATATATATATATATACCCCCGCCCCCCATGGATTCATCCTGCGTACGCGCCTGTTTAGTGAATCCTAGCCCCTTACCGCTATCATTCTATCAACACAACCCCAACACTAAAATAAACAAATTAATTTAGTAAAAAACATGCGTAAACTGCAAATTCAAATATTTGAGTAAGGTACAAAACAGTGGTTAGGGTCAATCGCTCAGTAGATATTTAGCTTGTTTTTCTTATCCAAATGCAATGATTCCATGGTTTCTCAGTATCAATAACTCATAATAATCAAATATATGATTTTTTTAAGTTTTCTGCTTAAAGCTTTTGTCAAGAGAAAAGTTTTGATAATAAAAATAACCATGATATCTCTAAATATCTTTGGAATAAGCATTATTAATATCGGTTCTTTGAGCATTTCGTATTCAGAACTTCTTATTATTAAAAGTTTGAATACCTTAAGTTTTGACATTTCGTTTACTTTCATTCAGAAAAAGATTAAAAATTAATTCTATGCAACAAAAATTTTTAATTTTTTATCAGAATGAAAATAATTGAAATATCATAATAAATGAAGTGTCCAAAAAAATAAAAGATTCTTATAAGTTGTTCAAATTGATAAGTATAATCAACATACAAACAAATAAATATAGCATCATAAAATATTTGTTTATAATATCGACATTTTCAAATTACATTAAATTCTTACCAAGGAAAATGGTTTATTATATTTGATAAACAAATGATCTTACAATCGAAATTAATTATTATTTGCATGCTAAGATTTGTATATGATCAATTTATAATAGATAATTATCACAATTTTATCAATTATTATAATTGCACTTTAAAAAATAAATATCTAAAATAATAAATTTAAATGATTCGACTACGCATAGTAATGATATTCTATTGGCTGGCTGAGCCCGTTGCGAAATTTGCACTGAAATTTAAATGTTGAGCTTTGCTAATTTTCTGTAATCTATCTATATATTATATATATAGCGATATACAGGCCCGGCTCTAGCGGTGCTGGTGCCCCGATGCAACTTTCTGTTAAGCGCTTTTTATAGGAAATTATATCAGAAATAAAACTCAAATTTCACAGTAAAGTATTATAATTTTATTATTAAAAAAATTTACTATATAATTAGACATTAATTCATAAAAAAAATAAACAGAAATCTTATATATATAAATTAGAAAACCACAATGTTTCATTTAAAATTTTATTTTTCTTGCTTTTATGGAAGCAAATTCATCCAATACATCATTAATTTTGATTTTGTCACAGATATCGCTTTCAATAGCAATCAAAGACAGGCCAACTAATCTTTCTTGAGAAATGGTTGAGTGTAAATAATTCTTAATTTAGTTTAAGTCTCGAAAATGATTTTTTGCCAGCTGCTACTGAGACTGGTAGTGCTAATAATATTCTCAAAGATACAACTATATTTGGAAATATATCAAATAAATCATTTGAATAAACATACTGCAATATATCTAGATCAAAACTATTAAGTTGAGTTATGGTGTCTTTAAATATACACAGTTCGTTACATAATTCTGAAGAACTTATATCTATATCTTCGCCATCAGTTAACACATTATGTAAATCTGTACATTTATTTCTTAGTATCTCATTATCCAAATTATAAATTTCATTAAAATTTATGAGAAATTTAAACTTTTCGTCATGACTATTCATAAGTTCAAATCTTTCGACTATTAAGTTAATTGCACTGTCAACAATCGGAAAAAATGAAATTTTATAGTTTTTTTCCGGGTCTCTCGTTCTTTCATCTGGACATTCGTAGTTAAACATAGGTTTTTTACGCCTACGTAATGGAT
Organism: Schmidtea polychroa; assembly: GCA_959609185.1. Classification (NCBI taxonomy): domain Eukaryota; kingdom Metazoa; phylum Platyhelminthes; order Tricladida; family Dugesiidae; genus Schmidtea; species Schmidtea polychroa. Next base: position 53,683 of record CAUHTR010002393.1, read on the forward strand.
TTTCTTTAAATTGAGTAGCTATGCCAATATCATATGCCAAAATTGTAGCTTTTTTAAGTATATTATTAAAATTTTCATCTAAACGAAATTCTTTAAAAAAGTTATTAAATTATTTAAACTATTTGTTGATTCATTTAGGTTGGTACTTGAAGATTGAAACATCTTGCTCACAACATTAATCCTGACTTAAAATGTCGTACCAAATTATCAGCGAACAAACAAATTCGTAGTCAAGCTTCAGTGCCAAAGATTTAGCTTCAGATTTTGTGTTGTTGTCATTTCTGTCATTATCATGGATGGCAAGTAAAGCGTCTAAATAATCACCAATATTGTTTTTAATGGGCTAAGAGCATCAATTCTTGATTTCCATCGTGTATCCGATAAAGGTTTAAGTGTTATTTTGCTATATTGTTTTAAAACATCCCACCGTATTGTGGAAGGACTAAAAAAATTATAAAGTTCTTGTATAATGCCAAAAAAAATTATAGTTTCTGTATTAACTTTAGCAGCATCACATATTACTAGATTAAATGTGTGAGCTGCGCATGGTACAAAAAATGCTCGAGGGTTCTTATCCAAAATGCGTTTTTGAACACCGTTGTGTTTACCACACATGTTAGAGCCATTATCATAGCCCTGTCCACGTAAATTTTTTAAATTTATATTTAAATCTTCTTACTTAGCAACTATGCTTTTAAACAAACCTTCGCCAGTAGAATCAGCTATTTCTACGAAACCCAAAAAATGTTCTTCTACAGTAATTTGATTGCTTTCGTTTTTATGGACAAATCTTATAATAATAGTCATTTGTTCAGTGTGACTGATATCAGGAGTGCAATCTAATATTATGGAAAAATATTTGGCATTTATTCACCATCTCGACAATAGCGTCGACTATTTTCTTTGAAATTAAGGATATTATTTCGTTTTGAATATTTTTTCCTAAATAATGCACTGTGTCCTTTTGAGTATTATGAATTTTTGCGAGATGGTTTTCCATAACCATATCAAATTTAGAGAATAGTTCAACTAATTTTAAGAAATTACCATTGTTATTTTGGAAAATAATATCTGACGAGCCTCGAAGAGCTAAATTTTGTTTAGCGAGATATTTTATTATTTCAACAATTCGTTCTAACACACCGCACCAATGTCGTTTTTCTCTTTCATATACTTTTTCAAGTTCACTATCTATTGTGCTAAACTTTCTAATCGTTTTTTTACATCATCCCACTTTATAAATGATGTTAAATGGGATTTAGTTACTTCATGACTACTCAGAGGTTTTTGATAAATTTTGCCAATTTGAGTAACCATCTGTGGTCAAAGAACTTGTTCCACCTGCAAATAATTTGCAACATGAACAAAAAACACAATTTACAGAACATGAATATATAAGCCATGTTCGTGAAACATGTATCTTTATTTGCTATCTTACGATAGTAATAGTTATTACTAAAACTACGACCACAATCGTCTCGAGGATATAATTTTTGTTCTATCGGTATCATCGAACATTGCTCAATAATAATTTTCCGAAGTTTGTCATTTATAACTTTGGGCCAAGTAGCTGGATCATTTGATTTAAATGAAATCAATACTTCATTTTCCCTCACTGTTTCATTTACTGTTCCTGAAGTTGTTTGGGGTGATAGATGTAAATTAGATTCACATTCTGTGGTCAACGTGGTAGCGATATTGTTATGCCCTTCGTGTTGATGTGGTAAAGTTAAGGAAGGTGAATCAATAACTTTTTGGACTGTGAATGAATGTAATTATTTCGGTTCATTACTGTTTGCAGAAATTTCATCCGTTTTTTAAAGAATTTGTTTATTTGACCTGTTAACTTCTTTTGTTCCATATCCCTTATCGCTTTTCTTTTGCGGCACTCTGCTCCGGATAATTTTTTTCTCCATTTTTTAGTTATACTGAAAAGAATTTAAAATTAAATATAAAAGTGGTGATGAGGGCAAAGCCATGTGCTATGATGTTAGTAAAAAGTAGTACTATTAGTGATACTTACTTTCACCATTCCTCAATTAATATTTAAGATACTTTTTTGAAATAATAATAAACTCTAAGTAAAAATACTTACATTCACAAAAATTTTGTTATTCAAAAAATTACACTTTTTAAACTTTTTTATTAAATATTTCAATTTGAAATTTTTCAAACAACAATATAAATAAAAATGAAAACAAGTACTTACAATTAAAGAAAACCACCAAAAGCTTTTTTTGGAAATCTGAATTAGAAAATCGCCTACTTTTCATCTCTCATTTAAAAAAAAAATTTAAATTTGAAAAAAAAATATTTCATTTAAATTTTGGATTTTAGCGCCCTTTGTTCGTTTAGCGCCCGATGCTTTGCATCTTCTGCTTCATCGGTAAAGCCGAACCTGGCGATATATATATATATATATATATATATATATATATATATATATATATATAAAGAAGAATATCTGTCTGTCTGTTCGCTAATTTTTGAGTCCCTGTAGCAACTAAGGCCACCAAATTTTCCATTATTCTCCCATGGGTCCCTGGACAGGTAGACATGCGGTTAGCTTGACCATAGGAAGTGAAGGGGGTGCTTTACCCCCATTTTTTGGAAAAATTCATTAATAATTTTTTTATTACTTTTGCAATGTCTATTAACCCCTTAACGCAAAATTTAAAAAAAAAAATCAATTTTTTTTCTTTAAGAAAATATATATTTGGACCAATTTCAATAAATAACAATATAATGTAACAACAAAATAATAATATTTATTAGCTGAAAAATAATAAACTAAAACTATTCAAAAACTATCACGTCACTGCACATTTTGTTCGGTTTTGCGCTAACGTATATATACGTCAGTGCGCGTTAAGGGGTTAATAAACCTCAAGGTCAATAATTTAAAGTTACTGGTATTTATCTAGGAACTCCTTGCTTTTCCCATTGTCAGTTGTATGTGGTGTGTTCAAGAATAAGAACTGGAAAGAATTTGTACGTTATTGCTCCTGACGGTAAAACCCGAAACATTGTATATCAAACTGCATTGTGATGAAAAAATAAATTTATTTTAACTGTATATTTTATTAAAAGTAACTAATAATACGGAAGATATCATTAACTAGACAATGATTCCAGTGACATTGTTGTTTCTTCGGCGATATACATACTATCAAATTATCTTGACTAATATCGGGTAGTACCAATATAATAATGAAAAAAATATTTTAATTTGGCCACAAATATTTATCATAATTTCAATGTTTAGTAAAAATTACATTTTCAATAAAGTTTCGAGTAATAAATGTTGAAATATTTTTGATAAAACTATTATTATCAGACACGGTTTAATCACTAGGCGAACTAATCGGCCACCTAGGGCGTCAAATTTCTGGGGCTGCACTAAAAGCAACGTAAAATAGAAATATTAATAACAAATGTCCACCTTTTATTAATAAATGGATCGAATATTTTTGTTTTTAGTGGAGTAACGCCGACCTTTAAACATTTAAAATTTTATTGCAATATATTACATTTTACTTTTTCCCGCTAGATGAAACGAATTGCATAGTATAAATTTTTTTACTTACGATATTTTGTTTTACTTTTGTACAACGTTATATTTAAAATCATTTGATTTAAATATTTTAATTTGCATATGTAAATTGTAATTATTTTATTTTATTTATATTTTATTTTTTTTACAAAAATGAATTAAAGATATGGAAAAATAGTAGCTACATATCGCAATTGTTAGATTATTGATATTTCATTTATTTTCATTATGACAGAAGATCAAAAAATAATTTACCTTTTAAAAATATTTGATCTTTTATTATAATGAAAATAAGTGAAATATGAAAAAAAAGAAAGCAGATAAAATTTTTTTGTTAGTAGTGTTGGGCTAGAGCCAAAAGTTGAGAGCTTCTTTTAATGAGTCGAAAATAAATAGCATAAAAACCGAACCAGGTTGTATTAAAATCATTGATTATACATTAAATAATACAAAGTAAAGTACACAACACATTGAGAATAAATAAAACACGTAAAATAAAATTGGGAACGCAAGAAGTTGCAATAACGAACATAGTTAAGATTAAATGCATTTGAAAAATCTGCCAACTCAAAAATAAAAGAATAATAAATTACATAATTAATTAATATAAAAATTTAATAATAATTATTGGTCTTTTTTTAAATACTGTTGGGCTAGAACTGATTTCTAGACCCAAACTTTATTTTGTCACTAAAGTGTGTTGGTACATAGCACGCATACCTAGCAATAAGTTTAGCTAAATATAAGGATAAAAACATCAAATAAACCATATTAATTAGAGAAAAACAACAAAGAATAAAAACACTGAAATTAAATAAAATCTCACAAACGCAAGAAGTATTGCAAGAAAACTAACTCAAATATAACAAAGAAACATAAAAAAATTACAAAAACAGACTCGAATGACATAGAAAGATAGTAAAATACTAAATTCTAGATGAAATTCCAGAACAGTTTATAAAAATGGCGACATCCATCATAAAAGCCATGTAAATCAACAAAAGTTAATAAAAATAAACTAATTAGTTTTGAAAATAAAAATTTGAAAAAAGAATTTAGAAAAAACATTATTAAAATAAAAATTAACTTTAATTTAATATGGAATGTTCCTGAATTGCCCAAATCCACCCTGGAGGCGACTTTAACAAAAAATAATTAAAAAATAAAAATTATGGTAATAAAATTGACATTAAAATCATCAAAAATAGAAAATTAGAAAATTCTAGAATAAAAAGAATTCGAGTTTGTTTTAATGCATCAATACATACACGTGTACTTGCACACACAAAAATACGCATTTTAGTCACAAAAACACTCTTTATGCCGAATTTGTTTTGTTCTTGAACAGTCTATTTGAAGAAAAATCCGAATTTTAATAGTAAGATTATGTTTGATTACATGTACATCATTACATTGTATTATATTTTATGTCAAAATTTATTCCTTTTTATTAATTTTTGTTGAATGTAAGAGTGTTCAGAGGCACATTGATTTATCTGCGTCTCTGATCAGTCATGCATTCAACCATATCTTAAATCAATTCTAATTGTTTTGCAGGCAGACATGCACTCATCATTATTATAGATCATTTTTTTGTTCGGTCATCGGAGGTCGCACCACTTCATGGTTCTGCCATGGAGTTGAGTCGATAAAACCACTCCGTTTGTCTCTATTTATTTACAGAAAATGTCGACTCCATACAACAGTAAGGCTTGTCGTAGCGGTCACAGTGAGGCCGTGTAAGCAAGCACTCTTCCCGACTTTAAATGCAGTACACAGTCAAGATCAACACTAAAACTGTGTATCAATAGCTCACACTAGGACTGTAATCGTGTAGATCTCAGACCCAAATTAAACACAACATTGCAATTCAGTTAATGTAGTCGGTTAAAGGCCATTAAAAACCCAACTCTACGTTTGTCGAACCTCAGTTATGAATAAATTTTCTCGTAATAATGTAAAGATCTTTCTTTGGGATTAACAGTAATAGTAGTTATAAAGTATTAGACATGCGTATGGGTAAAACTTAACTTATAAATCAAGCAATTTATTAATCTAGAATTATAAACCATAAATGGTAATAAATGTGTAGACCAGAAAATTGACCTCATAGAAGTACCAATCGCTAACTTACATAAATTCTAAATCCAATGTATTATAAATTATAACTTATAAAAATATAAATGTTAAACTATAAACTATAAATTCTTAAAATATAAACTATCCACTTTTAAACACGTTGACGGACACTTGCGTCTATAGCCGTCAAGGCGAAGTTCACTATGTGGCATGCCGGCAATTACCGTCAAAAACGAAACGGTTGTT